>MJUT01048196.1:84553-104453 GCA_002080005.1 Gigantidas platifrons | reverse complement strand
TTAAGCATAGAAATGTGACGTTTCTTATTCAATCCCCCCTTTTTTAGGGGATTATATTTACAATTTTATTAAAATTTTGAAATTTTTATCTCTCATATAGCATACTTAATATACATAACTACAAAAATATACAATATTACCAAACAAGAATTCTGAGAGTATTGCATATAGCAATACATTGTCCCCTACCTGCTGCAAAAATCAGAGGACCTAAAATATTAGAAGTATCACCTTGCAGTGACTAGATTTTAAATTAAGTCAATGGATGTAAAAAAAAAAAGTCTGGACAACTTGAAATAGAGAACAAAAAATACAAGTTCAAGGGCCATAATTCAGCCAAAAATCATTCGACCATTACGAAATTTGAACTTAAATTGTAACTCATCTAGATATAGCTATATACTAAATATCAAATCAATATCTCATAGGACGTCAAAAAAAAGTCCGGACAACTAAAAGTTTGAAAAAAAAATACAAGTTCAAGGGCCATAACTCAGCCAAAAATCATTCGACCAGAACGAAATTCAAACTTAAACTGTAACTTATCTAGACATGGCCACATACCAAATATCAAGTCAATATCTCGTAGGACGTAAAAAAAAAAGTCTGGACAACTTAAAATTTGACCAAAAAATATAAGTTCAAGGGCCATAACTCAGCCAAAAATCATCCGACCGGAACGAAATTCAAAATTAAACTGTAACTCATCTAGATATAGCCACATACCAAATATTAATACATCAAAGGACGTCAAAAAAAAGTCTGGACCACTTAAAATTTTAATGTGACGGACGGACGGAACCTACAACTATAGTCCCCTTCGGCTTTCACCGGTAGGGGACTAAAAAATTAGTGTAAAACTTTAAAAGTGCTTTAAACCAAGTAGACTGACATGACATAACAAATACAAGAGTACAAAAATAACTGATTGATGGTCTGGCTAGAATTTTACTTTTTGTTTATTAAATTCCCTCCAAAATTTAAAAGAACAGATTCTGCTTACATTTTTTTTTAATTTTATTTATTTGTGTGCGTGTGTTTTTTGTTGTCGTTGTACAATTCTGTTATCCCATCCTTTACAGAGCCTGTTTTTGTTTCTAGCAAGACCATAAGCTACAAAGAAACGCACCACTTCTACCAAAACAAAATTTTAAAAATAAAGAAAAAAAATATAATTGTCTTTAAGCATAGAAATGTGACGTTTCTTATTCAATCCCCCCTTTTTTAGGGGATTATATTTACAATTTTATTAAAATTTTGAAATCTTTATATCTCATATAGCATACTTAATATACATAACTACAAAAATATACAATATTACAAAAAAAAATTAGTTCTGATATTCCTTTTTAATACATTTATTGTGAAATGAGTGTTTTTTTTATTTTCACTTTAATTGTCAGTGTCAAATATTTCATCCCATCTTCATCTGTGATCTTTGTCCTTGTCTTCCATTCTTCATCTGTGCCTTTGTCTTTCATCCATGACTTGGTACATTACACTGAAAACATAAAAGGTATCAGAACTTGAAAAATTCCATATGGAATAAACAATAATATTTTCCATGGTGCTAATAAACTGTAAGAAAAAAACACATTGGCATTCAGTAACTAGACCCTCCAAATTAAGAATCTTTAATGAAATCTGCACTCGCTAAATATTTCCAAAAAAAACTGGTCAGATGCAACTCATCGTCTGGGCCCTCTAATTACGAGTCCTTCCCAGATAACAGTGTTCACTTTAGATGTTATTAATTCCCTGTCAACTGGAACCTATAATTACAAGTTTTACGCTGACTATTGGTCACTTTACAAAATACAAATCATCTCCTGACATGTACAATGGCATTATCTTTATTTCAATTAAATGCTTTTTTCTGTTGTACTTGTGTTATGCACATTTCTGGAATTTTTCATTATTTAAGTCAGTTTAGCTTTTTTTGTGCCTGTCCCAAAGCAAGCACCTTCATTTCCAAAGCAATCTCAAATTGTTATTAAAACAATAATAGTATAATATTCACCTAATAAACTCCATGGTAACACAACGTCTACTTATAATACTCACCTAATAAACTCCATGGTAACACAACGTCTACTTCCCATTGTTATTCTTATGGGAATAGACTACATTCCAGTACTGAAATTTAAAAAAATATCAATCTTTTATCACCAACAAAACTGATAAAGGCCTATTTTTTTTTAGGTCTTGTTGCAATGATTTTGTATTGGTATAGCGGTAACCAAAATATTGAGTGAGTGATTGTTGTTTAACTCCAAGTGACCAAAAGGAAGAACATGTTTCTTGTTGACCAGATGATAATGATTTCTCACTAATGAGACAGCACAGTTCCTATTTTTAGCCGTGTGAGATATCCTTGTCTTTACTCGTGGGTGGGATAAGAATTTTACGCTACTTTTCCCGTAAAAATGTTACGTTTGACAAAATGTCATTGTATCAATAAAATCGTTTAAATATTTACGTTTTGTGTATTTATATAGTCAGCCACATATCAATTGCCCCCGAAAATTAGGTTACAATAGAAATATGCATCCCTTTCGCATCATAATATCAAAAACACACGCTTACACAAATTAAGGGGAAATAACTCTGTTTGTTTGCATCGTCTGCTAAAAGTGCATAGCTGTCAAATAAAAATATCCTTTTGTTAAATTAGTGAGAAAAAGAATCAAACACTGGTAAGAGGGCAAGATGGAAAAATCTCAGACACCCGCGGGAAAGATTTCTATTGGTCTCCAACTCGGCCGAGCCTCGTTGGGAGACCAGAAATCTTTCCCTTGGGTATCCGAGATTTTTCCGTCTTGCCCTCTTACCGGTGTTAGATCCTTTATGTCTTCTTTGAACTAGAACGTTACACAAGAAGTTAGATTTTAGTGCTATTTGACAGAAACACCAGTCTACAGAACCTGTGTCTGTACTTGGACACAATACACTGACTCCAAGTCAACCAGTCTTTGCTCTTTTTCTTGACCCGATCTTTTGTGCTAAGCAGACATTGTTTTTGTTTGTTTTTATCTGTATTGTTGTTGCAGATCCAATTATCAAGAAGGCGGAGGGTTGTGATCCCATTCTTCAGTTTACTGCCGATACATGTTTGTGCCAGTCCCAAGCCAGGAACTGGATTTCCATCGACATATGTTGTGGTCTTTTTTTTTAATCATTTGAAAAGAGATTTAGTTGTTTGTTTTGTTGATATTGGTGGATTTTATTTCCACCACTGTTTAATTTTTCTTTCAATAAATACCAATTTTATAATATTTGGTTTGTCCCAAAAGAGGATCAAATTCATGATATACCACACTTAAGGCAAGTATCCTAACCTTATACACACCACTGAGTCAGTTATTATATACAGTAGTCACCCTCTAATAAGGCTACCCCTTATACAATAAAACAAAATTGCCTGAAAAGGATTGAATCTTGAGGTTGGACAATTTTGTAATATTTTACTATTATTATTTACAGTATTTATATAGCGGATTATCTAATTAAAAATTACTCTAAGCGCTATCCAGTAAACCTGATATAAGCTTTATTAAGAGGTGTGGCCTTTTGGTGGGAGTGTCCTTATATTAGGGGGACTATTGTACCACATTGAATAAACAGGCAGGTTAGTGGTATTGGTGTTAAACACCACTATCAACAACATTCCAATTACGTAATCTCACGGCAAGTCAGTTAAACGATGGAGAAAACTAGAGTACTCTGACCAGCTTCAAACTGACAAACTTTATCACACGATGTATACAGTACACTTCTATACGATCCCAAATCGTACTTTAGCAAGACAACATACATTTGGTTATGCTGGCTTTATCTGGTACTGCCAAGCACCTGTCATGGTATGTTGTGCTGTGAACTAGAATTTGACAAGCTTATTTATAAAGGGTAAAAGAAAAACGAATTGTGATGCATGTATTTTGGGTTTTCTTCACCGACAGTAAATATCACATGTACTTGTGGAAATCTATGATGGCAAATATTTAATATTACAAGGATCTGTATCCTGACTTTATCAATACTTACTGAATAAATACCATGGTTAGACATCATCCACTTTCCATGGGACAGAGTATGGGACTGGATTACGTTTCAGTGCTTAAATAAAATGATAAAATCATAATTATAAATGATAATTTGAAATGTAAAATCATGCAGCATTTATTAATTTAAACAATTGATTTTCAAATGCTTGGACAATTCTTTGAAACACCAGAAAGTGTATTCCCTATATCTCTTCTTTGATCACCTTGACATGGACGTGACAATACTTCTTTAATTCTTTTTACACCTCACAGATTTGTCTGTGATTAGTTTGAAAACGTCATGTACCCTAGAGCGCATGCTCCAGGGAAATAAATATTGTGCATCCTGCTGCCTCCATTGCGACCCCTGGAAATCGTCAAAAAAACTAATTCGGACAACAAACAACACCATACAAATGGACATAAAACAAAATTTCTCATGTCGTGGAATGTTTAGTTTCAATCTTCATCTTTCGGATAACTGCAATGTAACCATCAACATAAACAACTACACGAATTTAATAAAATGTTAAATTAGTTTAAAAAAACGTTTTATTGTTTGTGTGCTTTGCCCTCGAGAAATGTGACTTTTTCGGGTAAACAAACCTTCGTATCTCCCTACAACAAGGGCCATACATGTATATTATTAGATTCATTACAGCAATAATACTATAAAATAATTAGAAAAAATTGCTGAATTTTCTTAATTTAATTATCAACTTTTAATTTGCTGAGTTTTTTTTAAAGTATATACCGGTATATGACAATGACAAAGAATGTTCTGTCCTGTAAAATCTGGCACATTTTCAGTGAGACTCATGGTTTTAGATAGAATAAATGAAGTTAAAGTTACATTACTACAAGTTTGGTAAAATTCTGTTAATTTCGCACATTTACATTTCAAAAACTGCATTTCATAGCTATTGTGATTGCATTCATTTTCGTAGATAAATGAATAGTGAGATATTCATTGACATTTGAATTCATAGTTGTGATACCTACAGTGCGGTCACATGTTATCATTAACTGTCTAAATTCCAAGCAATTCTGCATCTGTGGCACAGGTAAGTCGAATGGACAAGTGTTCACACAGTCTAACTTTTAAATTTGATTCTGATATGACTTATTTTTTTCTCCCTGTTCTCACAATAAAATTCTCCTCAAAATGTCAGATGGAAATAGGAAACCAACTGATGTTGAAATGTTTTTGCTAAAGCCTGTTGAAAAGAATAACCAGACAGGAAATTGTATCATGTGACTGCACCTTTACTCCAAACTTCTCTTGTTCAAGTTGTTGCATATGCTTTTTCGCCGTTCATTAAATTTCATGGTTTTATGATACTAACAGGAACCACGAAAATTGACATTCAACAAATAACATTATCAATTCACACTATTGGAGAAAAATTACAAAAACTTTATTTCATATTAGTTATAAATTTGTAAATTGTATTTTTTAATTACTTCATCATTACCATGTTATATTGTACACAATACTAATTTGTTATTGTCTACTAGAATAAAATATATACCTCATGTATGCCATAGATAAAGATTTGGTATTCGTCTGCTGTGTGCTTCTTTCTTCTGTCTGGTAGCGACAGTAAATCTTACAAACCAGCAGTTTTTAAGGAAATTAAATGAATGAAAAATTGATGCCAAAAAAGAAATGAAAGTTGACTGGTACCCTCAATTTCTATGTATATGTTTATGCTTATTGGAGGGTGTTAAATTCTCCATAGATGCATTACCCTTTTCAAAGTACCTTCAAATCTCTGTAGATGTTAAACTATTTGTGCATGACAGAGTTACCTCAACTTTTTAAAGCCGGTTTTAGTAGGGTTCATGCTACTTGATCTTTAGTTTTATATGCATCTTTTGTAGATCGTTGTTTTTCCTGTACTTTTTTCTTTGGTCATTGTGTTGTCTGTTCTTCTTCGATTTACGGATTCTGATTACTATTAAACTACTTGTGCTCGACAGAGTTACCTCAATTTTTTACAGCCAGTTTTTAGTAGGGTTCATGTTACTCGATCTTTAGTTTTATACACATGTTTTGTAGATCGTTGTCCTTTTTTCTTTGGTCATTGTGTAGTTTGTTCTTCGATTTACGGATTCTGATTACTATTAAACTACTTGTGCATGACAGAGTTACCTCAACTTTTTAAAGCCAGTTTTTAGTAGGGTTCATGTTACTCGATCTTTAGTTTTAAATACATGTTTTGTAGATCGTTGTCCATTTGTATTTTTTTCTTTGGTCTGTTCTTCTTCGATTTATGGATTCTGATTATCCCATCTCCAAACTCTTCTTACCCTTCCAGAGCATCTGAGCTCAACCCCGGTTTTTGTGGGGTTTGTGGTTCTTGATCATTCGTTTTCTGTGTAGTGTTTTGTAGATCATTGTTTTTGTTTTTCTTTTGGCCATTGTGTATCCTGTCCTTCGATTTACGGATTCTGATTACCCTTTGGTATCTTCAAACTCTTGTCCTTATTAAAACCCCTTAAATTTTAAACCTACCAAAAGTATTGTTGACTGTACTTTCAGTGGCTTTGATGCCATCTTCAACTGGCTGTGGTGTCTGCGTGAGTGTATCTTAAAGCACATTTTTTATGGATATTAAAACAAAAAATTGGCAAAACTATTACTTAAAAAAAAAGTCACCAGAAATGAGATTTGTTTTCAAAATTATATTAAATTTACAAAAGATCCAAAACAAACAAAAATATTAATTTTAAAAAATTTTACAATTTGCCAAAACTATGACTTTAAAAAAAAGTCACCAGAAATGAGATTTGTTTTCAAAATTATTTTAAATTTACAAAAGATTCAAAACAAATAAAAGTATTAATTTTAAACAATTTTACAATTCGCCAAAACTATTACTTTAAAAAAAAAGTCACCAGAAATGAGATTTGTTTTCAAAATTATATTAAATTTACAAGATTTAAAACAAATAAAAATATTAATTTTAAACAATTTTGCACTTTGCCAAAACTATGACTTTAAAAAAAGTCACCAGAAATGAGATTTGTTTTCAAAATTGTATTAAATTTACAAAAGATCCAAAACCACCAAAAATAATAATTTTAAACAATTTTACATTTCGCTGAAGCTATTACTTTTAAAAAAAAAAGGCACCAGAAATGAGATTTGTTTTCAAAATTATATTAAACTTACAAAAGATCCATAACAAACAAAAATATTAATTTAAATTTTTTTTACAATTCGCCAAAAGTATTGATGTAGGCCACTCTTACTTCTGAAAAAATAAAAATAGATGAGTAAACCTGAAAAACAAAAGTTGATTAGTACATGCCATTTTTTTTTTTCTCCATGCAATTTTTTTTTTTTTTTTTTTTTTTTTTTTTTTTTTTTTTGTAAAAGCAGTCATGTTGAACATCATACTAACATCACAAACCAACACTTGCCATACACATATCTTTACAGGAAATCATGATGTAGTTGAAGAAAAATACTGGAGTACACATTTTTTATGGGAAATAACCTGCATACAGGTAGTACATGATATAACTGATATTATTTTAAACCATACATACATTTATATAGTTGAAATTTACAGCACACAAGTTTCAAATTTTGGGAAAAGGTCGTCTCACATGCATGTTGAGGTGTGAGATGTTTATCATTGTATAGAAACAGCAAACTCTAAGGATATGTAAACCACAATGTCCTTGATAGAAATATTGTTCAGTTGATAAAAAAAAAAAATAACTCCTACATGTACAGTCGTCCATGATACATAAACTTTATAACCTTGGTTTGTGCCGTCTTAAGTCTTTCATCCTTATCATTATCCTTGATCATACATTTTCAATTAGCACTAGTTTCTCAAGAACTAACACATTTGAGATCCATTCCATTAGTACTTCAAAATACTTAATCCATTTAATTACTGACGATATAATAAATCATTGTATTTTTGGCACTCTTGTGCCTTTATTAAATGTGAAACCTAACTGGGAAAAAGTTATTTATATATCATTCTATTCTTTCATACACCCGTTTCTTGCATTCTACCCATGTTAAATGTGAAACCTAACTGCGAAAGAGTTTTTATCTATCATTCATCCTTGCATACCCCTGTTTCTAGCATGCAACATTCACTCATAAACCTTATTTAATTATCAAAATTTATTTTTATTGAAGTACCTAAATGATCTCAGGAACATATATAATTCTATGATAAACCTAATTCTAATTCAAAATGCTCATTTTTTTTTGGTACGAGTTCTGCTGTCCAGATCTTTTAGAAGATTATCGATTGTCTTCACAGTGACACCGATCTGTTTTGAGCTATTTCATACTGGGGCAGTATGGGTAATTAATTACCCATAAAGATTCTCGGAAAATCAGTATTTTCACGAGACGAAATGTGGAATTTAATGAACACAAGAAAGAAAAATCACTCTTTACACTTGGAACTAAAAGTCTACGAATAATAGCTTTTATTAAAAAATTAATTTTAAACGTTGACGTCCTTCACTTTTCCAAATGAAGGTTTGCAATATCTTAATGATGCATACAGAAATGTAACAATATCACATACTAAATACATGATATTAATGATTAAAAACATATTTACATATCTACAGTATATACAAAAATATATTTACACTATACATATATACACATAGACCTATTTACAAATAGAGTATAAGACCTTGGACACTGGGACACCATGATCAGATGTTTAAACACAACTTTAACCAAGAACAGACAAGTGGAAGAGGGGCTTTAACACAATTTTAACAAAGAACCATAGAAACTTGGTTTGGGAGAAGACGGGGCAGATTAACACACACTAAAAGGCCTTGGAAACTGTGTTTGGGTGGGGTGGGGACATAAATTTACACCTACATCGACTTATCAGCTGTGCTCAATATTAGGACAACCGACATAATGGCTTTATGTGATAAAGTGTCAGTGGTTTTCTGTGGACACATCGGTTTCCTCCACCAATATAACTGACCGCCATAACTGATATATTGTTGAAAGTGGCATTACACACCAAAACTCTAACCCAGTTGACCTAACAGAATTCCTCAGTGACATTTGACCTAATGTACCATGATCAGATGTTTAACATAACTGATATATTGTTGAAAGTGGCATTACACACCAAAACTCTAACCCAGTTGACCTAACAGAATTCTTCAGTGACCTTTGACCTAATGTACCATGATCAGATGTTTAACATAACTTGAACCACCAACAGACAATATGATTTTTTTTTAAATAAAACAAAATTTTGACAATTTAAATAAATATCAGATCAAATCAGTTCTGTGAAGCAATTGAAAAAAAAAAATTATCTCCCCTTTTTCAACCTTCACTAAAAAAACAATGATGAGAAATTCCAAATCTTTGCTACAACAGACTGAACCATGATCTTTCCGAAATGTTTTCAAAATTGCATCCCCTTTTTGAATTTAGAAATTTTGACCCTTAAAAGAAACCCGACCCGTCATTAACAATCATATTGCCGACAGCAAGAGCAGCCCTAGCACACCACCAACCCCAACCACCCCGGGGAGCAGGGGCAACAGGAACAACTGGGATAATGGCCTCAAAAACCTGCTCTTCTGCCACCACCTCCAGAGCTACACAGGGTGCTTCAGCTACCACCTGCTGTCCTATAGCAGCCATTGCTTCATCGTCTACATCTGCTGAATTAACAGCTGGTGTAGGCGATAAAACAAGCCTGACTACAGGGGCAACTACCACTGGATTCTGTAAATCCCGTGGTAATTCAGCAGGTGCAGCCTCCACTGGAACAGCAACGGGTGTCTGTACCACTGGTACAGGCTCGAAAGCTTGTACCAGAACCCTGTGACGCCTGGTCCGAACTGGAAGGTCCTTGGCCTTATACTCAGGGGCTAGCCCCAACTTACGCCTCGAGCGTCTTTCGCCCTCACGTACAGGCTTCACCCTGAAAAAAAAATGAATTGTTAAGCAAACTGTCAAACTATGAAGACTAAATGGATATTGAATTTAAAAGTTTATATATCAAATTTACATATAAGAATAACATGCAATTGATGACTTCTAGTTGAGACAGACACAAAGATTTTTAACACGAGACAATGGCATCTGTCACACCCAATAAGAACAAAGCATCGACTGATGTCAATTTTTTTTTTGCATTTTTTTGTAAATTTTTTGGGGGGAGCGGGGAGTGATAAATCTTGTTTTAATGAAAATAAAATGCTTTATATACAGGAAATGATATAATTGTTTCCTTGTCTTGTTTAAACTCTAGGGAGGGGGCATTGAAAAAAAAAAACTAGGAATTTTTGTCAAAATGCTGGTCTAACTACTACACATTTTAAGCCATTTCTAAGAGTAAAAATCTAAGTGTTATTGACTTTCAATGTACTCTAACATTCTCAGAGAAGTGTTTATGTTTATGTTATGTCTTTATTATGAACATTTCAAGACCTCAGCTTTGCCTTGGTTTTTAAATGTGCATAAAACATGGACAGCCTTTGTTTAACCCATACATAAATAATTTTTGATGCACATAATAAAACAAGAATTTATTGTCTTTGATATTTATCTGTTCACCAGACACATGCATTTTTGTCTCTAAAAATTGATGTTGTACATGGCTTTAACAGAGTTCATTCTGGGATTTGGGGAAAATTGTCTAATGCCCCCCCCCCCCTTAAAAAAATGGGCCATTAAAAACTAGATTTGAGCCAATGCCAATAAACCCAATATTCTAATGAAAATATATTTGAATTTGAATTTTGGTGTTTAATGCCACTTTCAGCAATATTTTAGCCATATCATGGCGACCAGCTTTAGTGGTGGAGGAAGCCGGAGTACCCGGAGAGAGCCGCAGACCCTGGGCAAGCAACTGGTAAACTTTATCACTTGCGGCTGCGAGTCGAGTGCACCCTTTTTTGTAATATACAAAGATGAGTGCGAACCCACGCTGTATTAGTGATAGGCTTGTATGAGTTATTTTCCTCATGTTCAACTTTCAACCACAGATCCTGGGACATTTTTTAACAATCTAAATCTACATGTCATAATGATGCTTTGCAGCAAATATTTTATTGATTCTTGAAAAGAAAATCTCTAATGTTGGGCTCAGAATCAAACAGATAAATAGTATTTTCTTCTGATTTTTCACTTTCTTTTGAATTGGAAAAAGAAAAAGAAATGAAATTCTTCATCAACATTGTTTCATATGCAAAAATACATTAACAGCTGGGTTGCAAGGAAGGCCATTAACCTGACCCCTAAGGTATGCAGGGTTGTTTAGAAATTAATGTATGCATAATTTGTGAATCTGCTGGATGTTTATTTTTCAGATCTACTTGTTTATGGTTTTTTATGATAGTCATCATTGTTTTTACATTTATTTTCTTAATATATTACAGACATACAATTTTAAAAGTTACAGTGATTGGGATTAGAGGGGGCCATGCACCATTTATCACATTCCATCTGAAAAAGTCCCATTGAAATCAGAAATATTTACAAAGAATGTTAAAGAATGAATGGCCCATTGAAATTCTGAATGTCAATAGAAAATGTCCCATTATTAAAATTTTAATCCTAATCACTGAAAGTAGGTTTAAAGGGATAAAATGCAAATGTGAATTTGAGATATCATACATTTGTAGTTTCTGAGATATATGCCCCTTAATTATATGTGAACATCCAGTATGGGTTCATACTTTTAAACAGATCAATCAGCGAGGAGCCTAATAAATCTTTAGTTATCAAACTTGAATACATGCCATGATCTGTTGTTCAATTGGTCAAATATATTTATATGATTGGATGGTCATAGATGCATGACGATGCAAACAGCATGTTGTTAGACATGCGTGTATCGTCAATGGAAACAATTAAAAAAGATACAACAAACATCCACTTGGATTTACATAAAATTGTATAACAAACGCTACAAGCAGTAAACATGAAATATGGGTAAAATTACAAGAAGATTCAATTAAAAAAATAATTCTTAATTGTTTGGAATGGAGAGGGGGTGATGAAATTCCTATCTGAAGTGCCAATAGTGGGGTACTTGTGGTTACAAGACAACATTTATGCATCTTCAACGTGACAGCAATGGTAACCTACGTTTTAAATATTCTTTATAACAAGAGCACCGCCCACGGGTGCTGGACGCTCGACTTTTTCGTATCTAATATTAAACTGCAAGCAATTTTATACATAATTATTGAAAAATTGCATTTTTTAAAGAAATTCTAAGTCAAAAAGGGGGAATAACTCAAATAAAATGCTGGATGGAGTTGTCTTCTCTTGTCAACAGATTGGGGTCAACATTTTCTACAAGTGTATTGAGTTTCAAGTTAATAGCTTTGACAGTTATTGAGAAATTTTAATTTTACTAAAAAAATATCCCAAATTTCTATGTACATAAATGTACTATGTTGAAAGAAGGGCAGATAACTCTAGATATATAAATGATAGGGTCACCTGCCTTGTTGTAATGAGCTCCCCATTTGATAGTGAACAGGTATGTTGAGTGTCATTTCAATGCCTATCATAATTATTGAGAAATTTGAAGAAATTCTAAGTCAAAAAGGGGGAATAGCTCAAATAAAATCGAGAAAGCATCAGAGATGCAACAGCCGAGTTGCAAGTCAAAATCTTGGGGCATTTAATTTGTCTATTCACCCTGATCATAAATATATATGGTTTAGGGGTGGAGATCTCAACCATTAAAAAGTTCACTTCAGGTAGGGTGTGGGGTATGACCCCACAGGGCCTGAGCTATAAGGCATTTAACTTGCCTAGTCACCCTGATCATAAATATATATGGTTTATGGGTGGGGATCTCAACCATTAAAAAGTTCACTTCAGGTAGGGGGTGGGGTATGACCCCAGAGCCTGAGCTATAATGCATCCTCAACTTCATATTGGCATCTCCACCCATACCAAATATTAAGCTTCTATCTTTTGTAGTTTCAGAGAAATGTGTAATTCTCAAAATATGTACTTTTTCTATAAATAAAACCTATGATTTTACAAGAATTTTTTTTCTCGAATTTTGCCCAGTTTCGAACTTAAGCTAGAGATTCTTAATGTAATGCTTGTGTGTAAGTTTGAAATCAATTGGTCAACAAATAAAAATCTGAGAGCGCTTACAATATATCCGGACGGACGGACGCCCGGCATTTCCATATCCCCCGCTCCGCTTTTTGCGGAGGCGGGGGACAATTACAAATGTAAGAGTTGACATTTCACACCTGCAGTGCATGTATTTCCCACTTGAAACTGCCAGAGGCATTTGTTTACATACATGTAGATGATTTCTTGTTTATTTGTTCTATTTGAAACGAACAAAAAACGCAAACGATACGAAATATCTGTTAAGTTAAATGATCCAGGGTCTGTAACAAAGGGGGAAAATCCTTCCTGAAAACAATGCATTTGTTGACAAATACAATGCAACAGGTACATACATTATTTTACATGTAATTAATTGCCCTTTTATCTTTAAAACACTAATTACCATGAATAGTCTTTGCTGTGTAAACACACCTTTTTTTAATCAATATGAGCATTTACATTCACTGATTTTTAATCACCTGTAACTTGACAATTTTTGGTGTTAATTAATTGATCACATTTTGTTTCGGATTCTGTTAATGTGTTTGTGTTTGATTTTTGTAAATGTAGTGTAATAATATTTATCCTGCAATGACAGCATTTACCAACCAATATAGCCTACCCAATATTTTTTTTGATATTGGTCAGTTATAAATAGAATAAAATTTTATATTTGGCAAACTCATCGGGGCACATTGGGGGATATTGTTTTCAAATACATACACAAAATTATTTCAAATACTTTTATCATTGTCCAGTAAACGTTTATTTACGATTTAAAATTGCAGGATAAATACAATACATGTGCACTGTCGAAGCATATAGGAAAATATGTGTATTCGGCGCGAAACGTGGGAAAAGGCTCGGCAAAGCCTCGCCTTTTCCCCCGTTTCTAAGCCTCATACACATATTACCTGTATGCTTCGACAGTGCACACATATTGTATATATATTTGTTAAAATCATAGTAAATGCCCTTAGGCCAAACCAAAACAATTTCTTGTTCTTCGGATTTTCCAGACAAAAATAGTGAGGTGGCGAGCGAAATCTTTTTATTTTTATTTTTTATGAAAATGATGAAGCAAAATTTTTTTTCCGCAAAAGAAACTAGTTTTAATTGGAACCTTGTGTCCAGTATATGTTGATATTTTGAAAATATTGTGCAAAATTATAATGTGTATCCTCCTGGCTAAAACCGTTTGAATGGAAACCACTGTATTCTATATTCATGTCGTTGACGATGAACAACATGGCCGGTGTTGTACAAGAAGCAGGAACTGCTAACCTTAAGCTTTCTGAAGCACCCGAGTTCACCCAGTTTTTGTAGGGGTCTTTGTTGCTGTTGAATGTTTTTATTTAGTTTTTTATGTGATGTTGTTCTTTGTCTTCTTGTGCCCCATTGTGTTTTTATCCCTGAATTTCCCGTACTTTGATGAAACTTTCATTTCTTCCTTTTCTGTAAATAATTGTACTGTACATGTTATTACACTGGTTATGAGAATTAGGATATTGTATCGATACTCTGCCTATGAATGATCCTTTTGATTTATTACAAGATACCAACAGTCTTACATTATAGGGGATATCAAAAGAAATCGGGATGTTAACATCTTATTGGCTTAACATCGAAAAAAACGAACCGGAAATGTTTACTGTTAACAAAATATACGGAAAATACCAGACCGGAAATGATTTATTCCGGATTAAAAAAAAAAAGAAAGATATCGGCAAAAATCAGAGCGGCGATCCCGTCGAACAAGACATCAATTTGGTGTGGCCTTACGCAATTTTTTAGTAATGAACATGTATAATAATAAAATACCAGTTACTGCCGATCGCATTCAAAAAGCCCATCTCTCAATTTATTTAAATAAATTGAGTTTGGGCTTTTTGTGGAAATTATTGAAAGGATGTCAGTTTAATTTGAACAAAGCGAATTATAGATTTAAGGCCCTGTTACACATCATTACAAGTTTAATGATTTGATTTATTGTGTTTAACACCACTTTCAGCAATATTTCAGCTATATCATGGCGACCAGTTTTAGTGGTGGAAGAAGACGGAGTACCCGGAGAGAACCACCGACCATGTGCAAGCAACTGGTAAACTTTATTACTCGCAGCTGCAAGTCGAGTGCATACTTTTTTGTAATGCACAAAGCCGGGCACGAACCCACGTCATATTGGTGATATAGTCTTGTATGAGTCGCATGCAACTTTTTGAGTGTATGATATAATGTAATTAAATACTGTATTATGAATGATACAAAAGTTTCATGCAACTGCCATTTGACTGGAAGGATCAAAAGTTGCATGCTACACTACTTGTATCATGAAACTTGTAATTTTGAGAGACAATTGCATTGTTTTATGCAATGTAAACACATTGAGGATACATAGAAAACTATGTAAATATGATTTGTAAGTGGACTCAAAATCACAAATAAATTCATTAAAATATATATGGAATATGCACACATAGTTTACAGATTGCCAGCAAATTAGTGTTGCAATGTAATGTGCCAATAGTTATCACTGTCCATCTGTTGAATCGATTCTTTAATCAATGCTATTGTGGGTTTTTATAATATTTCTACACAAGGTTTATGAAGGCTAAAGAGAATCCAGGTTTGGAGTTATGGTAACAAAATAAGGAGTCCTTTGTGACTTGTCCATTTTGTGCTGATCACATATTGAACTTGATGTAATATAGATTAGATGTAAACATAAAGCTTTACTAAGACACACTTACAATGTGTATAATAAAGGACGAAGTCCTTTTAACTATATGATTTTTCATAGGAGTATTGATAGAGAAAAAATCTGTTCACCGGAAGCTTAAAAAAATAGATCAATTGATATTTAGAAATGCAAAAGAAATATATTTCAATGAAAAATTCCCAATTCTTTAATTATTTACTCTATGCAAAATCAAAACAAACTTGAAATAAAATTCTAATAAAAAAATCTCTATCTACGAGATTCTCGGCAGAAGAGCGCGTAGGTTAAATGAACGGAACAGCCATTTTGTTGTAAGTAAATTCATCCGTTGACTCGGAACACCCTGCAATCACAGGTAAATGTCACTATTGGTGATAACCCAAATAATCCAGTAGTTATATTACGCTCCCGCTGGTCGCTACATTAACCTCGTCCAGCAATAACTGAAAATGTTAACAGGAACATATATACTACAAACTAATCGAACAAAAATGTATGATGACCAAGATGCGAAATGTCAACTATGCAAAATAGAACCTGAAACTTTGGAACATTTATTGCTGGACTGCACAGAGCTATCAAATATCTGAAACCCAATCTTACGTCAGATTCAGGATATATTCCTTCATCACACCGAATATCACCTATGTCAACAATCAACATCAGTTCAAATGCAAATATTACTAGACATCACCAGAATATCGAAAGTGCTAAAATTAAAAGATGACAAAATCAGACAAATTGAATATCAAATAAGGAGACTACTATATGCACTCCATAGTGAGAGATACAAAATCTTGAACATCCAGTGGAAATTGAAGAAAAAGAACGGCACTACAAATATACTGCCACCATTATTATTGATCGGTTGTGCAAATGCAGTAACAAGATAAGTTTTTAGACTCATTATTGACCGTGTATAATCGCCGTTTTATATTAAAAAAAAAAATCGTGTATATATATGGATATTATGTTTTACACAAGGAACGTCAACTGTCTTAAATTTTATAGTGTTTTAGCAGAGACTTTTTATCTTGGATTTATTACATTTTATGCGTGTGCACTGCTTATATATCGTGGACTTTTTAGGATTATTATTAATATTTTATGCTGCACTTGTAAATACTTCACATAGTTTTATTGGATATGGGATGTTCTACATGCTGAATGGCATGGTTATCCTTAGAAGGATGTAAAGATACAGAGGTAAGGTAAGGATAGTGCCGATAGAGGGTGCAGTATTATTAGAGTTATATTGGTGGTGG
Source organism: Gigantidas platifrons (assembly GCA_002080005.1). NCBI lineage: Eukaryota > Metazoa > Mollusca > Bivalvia > Mytilida > Modiolidae > Gigantidas > Gigantidas platifrons. The sequence continues at coordinate 87,308 of MJUT01048196.1, read as the reverse complement.
TACAATCCAGCCCTGAAGGCACGTCCTGACAGCAAGTAGACCAGCGCCCACCTGTATATAGTTTTACCTGTAAATAGTTGGAAGAAGACTGCTGTGTTGCCCGACACTGCAAAGTTTTCACGAAACCTTATACATTCACGTTTGAATCCGATTCCTAAATTGGAAGAAGAAGAAAAACACTTTAAAAATTAATGCATTCCCTTCTCATTCCTCCCTCTAAACATTATAGGACTTTGTCCTTCAAACAGGTTGTGCCTGTCTCATTATATAAATGATATAAAATTGTTGTCCTAAGGTTTGTACATATTGGCTTCATCAGCATTGTTCACTATTACATGTAAATTTATTCCAGGCTAACCTTAAAAAATTGTTTGTTTCCCCTTTTGCGACCTTACCCTCAAGGTAGTGGGTAGGTAGGTAGGTAAATTTTTTTTTTTCATTAAATGAACCTCATAATAAGCACTTGGTAGAATGATCTACCCAACATGTGCTTATTTATTTCATTTTGTCTGAAACTGAATCTGTATTAAATACGTTCATATTTTGCAGATATAAGGGCACATCAATAACTTCCGATCTTTTTTTTAATGCGTTGCTAATCAAAGTTTTCACAACCTTTCCGGTTTTCGACAGCACCGATACACCATGTGGTGTCCATCGGGCTACAATTCAAAATATCTCTGTTTCCCATTACCCGACCGACCCACAATTTTGGAAGTGGGTACTTTTTTTTTTTGCATCATGCTACAAAAAATGTATAAACATTTAGTATGCAGCAAAATATGGAAAGACACCAAAAATATCTTTTATTAAAATAAAAACTAGAAAATTGAATGCCCCAGTCCCCCGTCTCAACCTTATCCACCTCAACCCCCCACCCCAATTCCAATTTACTACCTTAACTTTTGGCTTGGTTCTGAGGAATGTGTAGGGGTATAATGCAAAGAAAACGTCTTGAAGACCCAAAATGGATTTTCAATATAACTTAATTTGAAGGAATGGTATATTATTCATCGGGTATGATGTAGAAAACTTATGTACCGGTATAGACTTTAAAAGGGGTTTGTGTCTGTAAGACACATACAATGCCCCCGCGGTTATAATTGCAAAAGGGTAAACCAATGTTTTGCTTATTCAGCATCAAGCAGAAATGACTGAAATAAATGAATCTGTACCTAACAATGTGATGTTCGATTGATTGATTGATTGAATATGGTTTAATGCCATTTTCAGCAGTATTTCTTTCAGCCATATCGTGGCGGTCAGTTTTAGTGGCGGAGGAAGCCGGAGTGCCTGGAGGGACCCGCAAGTATAAGGAGCATTGCTTACACGTTAACAGGTTTCAGTGGCTAAGTTCATATAAGCATAATTTTGTGAAAAATTGTTGAAAATCAAAATCCATATAATATGCACACCTTCAGTGTTGGTACTAACTGTCTACAAAATATAAAAGGTCTATCTCAAAAACTGTAGGAGGAGTTAGCCAGACAAACCATATATCCTATATGGATTTAGCAAAATCTGTCCAAGTTCATGCATCCATAATTTTATACAAAATTGTTGAAAGTCAAAATCCATCAAATATGCACACCTTCAGTGTAGGTACTAACTGTCTACAAAATATAAAAGGTCTAGCTCAAAAACTGTAGGAGTTAGCCAGACAAACCATATATCCTATATGGNNNTACCTGTCATTTTGAGAATATTTGATGAAAATCAAAATCCTATGCACACCTCCATTATGTGTATAAACATCCTACAAAATATTAAAGCTGTAGCTCCAAAACTGTAGGAGGAGTTAGCGGGACAAACCATGTTCCCTTTATGCAGCTAGTACGAAAAAAATGACTAAGTCCAAGTACCTGTCATTTTGAGAATATTTGATGAAAATCAAAATCCTATGCACATGGACACCTCCATTATGTGTATAAACATCCTACAAAATATTAAAGCTGTAGCTCCAAAACTGTAGGAGGAGTTAGCGGGACAAACTATGCATACTATAGTGTGACGGACAGGGGTAAAACAATATGCCCCCCGACCAATAGTCGCGGGGGCATAAAAATGCATCTTCCAGAACTAGAATACTGAACAGAACAGACTAGAAAGAGTAAACGTAATAGACTAGAATATAAACCTTTAAATGTGAGGCAAACAAAAAATAATTTCTTCAACTGATCACAATTCAGAACAATGTTTTAGTTTTGCTTATTTAAGATTTCCAGATAAAAATGCTCAACTGTCAAACAATTTTGGTCCAAAGATACATGAAAGTAAATTTCAAACATTTCAGATGAACAAAAAAAACAGTTCATGAAATTATACTAGGCCACACAAAAACTGACGACAGAGATGTGCTCGGTAATGCGAAAATATCGATCTTTTGGCGAAACGAATCTAAAATACAGAATTTTCAGCAAAACGAATTTTGAGCAAAATGGAGAAAAAAAAATAAAATAAAAGGCTGTTGGCCACTGGTTCCCCGACGCCAAGGTTATATGGCAAGATTAAATTTTGAAACTACTGTAAACTAGAGGTTCAGGTGAGCTTGTATCACTCACCTGACTTAAATAATTCTGAAAGGGGACCACCCATGGACCATTTTGAAGTAAAAAAAAAGGGGAGTAACTCTGGTTAGATTTGTTGAAAAATCATCATTATCGAACTTGACCTAGATATTCATGAGTTACTTTTACATACCAAACCTAGTTTCAATCAGACTTTTTGTTCACAAGTTATAATTTGGAAACCAAAA
>MJUT01048196.1:36869-47763 GCA_002080005.1 Gigantidas platifrons | reverse complement strand
GGGGGGGGGGGCACAAATAAGAATCCCAGCATCCTTTTCCTCCAATAAGAAAATGGTTGAACCAACCATCTTCATGCACGTCTAGAGGAGGGACTAAGCTTTCTTGTTGGATAGAAATATGTTTTTGTCTCTGAGCAGAGTCGACACGTATTATTTTCAAAATCAAAAAATAGCAAATAAAGAAAGAGGAGGGGGTCCACATTTAGGCAGAATTTTAATTTTTACTATAAAGAATAAAATCTCGGACCCTTCCCCTCCAATCAGAAAATGGTAGGAACCCATTTATTTTTATTAGCTCGTGATTCTTCATATTTAATTAAGCCTACTGTCGAGTGCAAACAGCATCTAAATATAACCAAGTCACAACAGAAAGCTTGGAAGCCCATATGATGATAATAACTATATTTCAAATGAAATCTTTATGATTCTTATCTTATTATGCATGTCAGTATTTAACTTACAAGGTTTTGAAACGAATGATAAGCTAAAATCTTTGGAATAAAAAAAAAATACAAGGATAGCCAGATATTCTGTACAAATTTTCGAGTGTGTGTTACGCATGGTTCGTTAAATGTTCAAGTATATCATAAATTAGGTATATAAGTGTATATCTTGTAAAATAATAAAATAATTTAAATTAATAATGATATGAGACTCTGATCATTCACAACATTGTAAAAAAAATGAACGATTGCAATTGCATTGTATGTAAAAATGCAAGATAAAACGGCTTCACAATTAGCATACTGATTAACTTAATTGACTAGAATACATACTTTAAATAAATAAATAAGTGTATACTAAACTATATAATGCACCAAATATTTAACAAGACCATATGCCCTGAGTTATAATTAACAACAATCAACACGCACGTGTTTCACAAATCAGTTTCCAATAGAATTAACGTCTGCTGGTTAGAAACGCCGTCTGCTACTCTACTTTCTAATGATCTTGTTTCATATTCTTTAACATTTGAACTGTTCGTGACTTGTGAAAATTTTTGTCTTTGTGTAAGACTGTATTCATTAGTACAGTCTTTAGCAGTAGGGCTTGCTAATGCCTCGTTTGTTTGGCAATTTGAAAAGTCTGTTTCCCGCCCAGTGTCCGACTTCGCAAATAAAACACTTTCGTTTACATAATCATGTTGATTGTTATTGCTTGTATCACGTAGAACAGTATATTGCACCGATGGCTTCGAAGCCACATTTTCTTCCTCGTCGTCTGTCATATTCATTGAAACATACATCACTTCTGCTAGTTTACTATCTACTTGGCTCGATGCCACTTCTTCTACAGCGGGTTCGTTAATGTAATCGTGATTTTCAAAATCGTCCTCACGAACACTAATGGTTACCACTGCTGCTAATGGTTGTGGTTCCGGTAAATGATTTTGTGAGGCTGTAATGCCGTAACTATCGTAACCTTCGTCGTCTTTTTCCTCTTTTTCGTCGTCGCTATCACTCGAACAACATGGCGGTAAAATACATTTATAACATATTGTTTTACATCCTGGGATACGTAAACATCCTCGAAAAGTTCGACGACATATTTCACGGCAACTGAAACATAAGAAAAACACCATGTTTATATGAAAAATGCAGGAATTGTGTATTTTTATAGCATATTTTATCAACAGAAAACATTTTGCGACATACAGACAACACAAGGTCAATTCCACGTTGAACTGTCCATTAGTTGTGACAATCCTGGATTCTCGATCGACTCGAAATAAAATTGTAAAGGATTTTCGAATGACCATTTGCGTACAAAATTTGAAAACTGTACGCGAATGATAATTGCACAAAAAGGCATCAAATTTGATATTTTGTGTGTCTACAGAGTGGCCCGTGTTCTGCCATTGTCTAATACCCTTTGCACCATATAAGACGCAGGGTACCAGGATACTTTATACAACTAGTAGACACAAAAGTGTATACGTACACTTGTATATATAGCCAGTTATTGTATTGAAACAGTGTGAAAAGATTTAATAGTGTCAGAGTGAAAGTTGAAATTATAAAATCAATGTACAAGGAAAATATGAAAATAGCTTAAAGATGGACTTCTGAAATACGGATTTCTTTTTAAAAAATATGACTTCACGACAGAAAAAAAAGATTTATCGGTCTCCTTCATTTAAGGAATTAATTAAATTGCAGAATATCTGTCTTTCGTTTTGTTTGACCGTATTTCCAGATATTAACATATGTAATATTTATTCCCCCACAAAGTAAATTGCGTCGTGTCTCATTACTTATCAGTACTTAATATACACCCATATACGTATGTATATTACTTACGGCTTACATCTCAAATACTATTGATTTGGAATGTCTCTTTAAATAGACGAGTCTGTAATTGCTTCTAAGCCTACAGTTATTTTAATTTTCTAAAGATAGACAACGTGAATTAGTTTGTGTTTAGTCTGATCTGAGAAAAATTGTTTCCAAGAAGATTTAAACGTTACAATTGACCCCAAAAAACGTAACACATAGTTTGTTTTCCCGATGGTACATAACATTATGAATCCAAACACATGGTCGCTTGGTACTAAGAGGGCTAAAAACCAACAACATTACGACTGCTCGATATGTGAAAATTGATATCCACCAGGCGCGGAGTCATGTTTGGCGTTTGGACTGAAATCTAGGTGACCCTAGGTAGTGCGTAAGTTCCCAGCGGGTATAGGATAGATAGATAGAACCATGTTAAGCTGGGGGTGGGGCAAGCCACACACGGAAGCCCTGACGGCTTGAGGAAGTACGTGTATTACCAGTATGCTTATAAATTCAGTGTTGTTAATCATATGGTATGCACATTTTTAAGTGGGAGAAGTGGTACGCCGAGCACACCCCTCTAAATATGTACGTGTTCGTTTAAAAAAAATGGATATGCAGATGCAAGCTAAAATATAACAAAGAATAATAAATCATTAACTTCGTAATATTTTGAAAATAAACGTGTGTCCTTTCATTTGTCCTCCAGTACATGTAACAGAAGGTATGAATGTATGTCACATTGTCTGTATTTCAGAGATGATACATGTGTTTACAATTTTACGATTATATGTCAACCATGTTTGGCAAACGTAAAGTCCCCATTACGAGAATATTTAATTTATCCTATTTATGAAGACAAACATACTACCGAAAGCTCGAAACACAATCAATTGAAGGAAGAAAAACACATCAAAATTGGATGAAAAAAACTCTATATACTCTCAAGATGTAAGTTTTCGGAGTTTGCGCACCTGAGTTTTAATGGTCCACCAATAGAACATTTCGAGAAGAAAAACCCTTTAATATTTGATGAATATTTTTTGATTGAATGCCACACCCCCCTCCGGACTCTTCTATGCATTTTTTCTGAAAGGGATTTTCCTAAGGAATCCATTGAAAAATTCCCATCACGAACAATAAATTATTTATACCCATATAAAACACCATATTTGGCCCCATTGAGCCTCTTTCTTCTAATGCAAATTTCCTATCTGAAAAAGAACTATGTCGAAGTCTATCATATGAACATTCAATTAATGTGTGGCTCCAATTGGTTTCAGGGAAGATTAAAATATAAAAGATTACGGACATGTGATGGAAATAACTCGAATGACACTTTGGGTTAGGTTATATAAAATCTTCGGTGGCAGTTATCCCTCTTTAGTAAAACAAAAATTACAAAATAATAGAGGAATTCATCCCTATTTTTGGAATAAGTCAAGAACTCCCAATATTGAACGTGACACGAGAATAAGTGTGTAATGTTTTTTATTCAAGTCATGATGTTCTATATCTGCTTTGCTTACTCGTGGGAAATAATTTTTAATTAAAAATTTCAATTAAAAGCACCCTCTGAAGTTATATTTAAATTGAAATAATTTTTGTATGTCATTTGTGGGAGTGAAATCATATACAGCTATTATTTACCAAAAAAAAACCCATCAAGTTGGAACATATTTGTTTCACATTAAACAATGATCGAGTTATAGTCCTAGTTAAATTAAGATGAGCGTAAACAAATCCTGTTATGGTAGAGGGATTTACGGGTATTACTGATAATTGCATTGGATTAGCCAATCGATGGGACCATAAAATATAGGTCATAGTGACCCGGTCTGGAAGAAATACTGCATATAATTTCAATCCAAACCGTGTTGTTGGCTAATTACACACATTAAGAGATTAGAGAGGGATTTTGCAGAGGAGGAGGGGGATTCACAATTTTTTTTCTCTCCCTATATGTTGGCCTCTCGAACTTACTTTGATCACTAAACAGAAGGTAGGTTGATTAGCTCTGGAAGTTCAGTTTGTACATTCTTATTTGTCAGTTTAGATTGCCAAACTTTTTGTTTTAATATTCAGGTTTCCTTTAGATGATAGTTTACAACACGTGTAAAATGTTTCACAAGTAGCTTAAAGGAGAGAGAACTTCTTTGAATTGATGCACTGTTTATTGGTAAAACATTTTGGTAATTACATAAAAGATGAGAAAATCATATAAATTGACTGATTTGATGAACAATTAAATAAAGAGACCGTTTTTGAACTTATAAAACGGGATAATCATTGAACATGGTACATATTTGTGCTATACCAAGAATGTGTACTAATTATTTAGAATTCCAGCATTTTAGTTCAATCATTGAATAGTGGAATGATAGGCATGCAAGATCATTTAAAAATTAATATATACAATAAGGTGGATATGTGATTTACGTCACTTTCAATAACAATATTTCAGTTAAATTGTAATAGATAATTTCATTATATTAGTGGAGGAAACTTAAGAGTACATTCCAGGAGCGAATGGAGGATTGTATGTTAAGATTACCAACGGGTCCAAGGCAACACCCGGTAGGAGGCAAAGCCGCATCCGAAAGCTCAGGAGAATTAGACATTAGAGAATGTAAATTATTATAAAAGAAATATTGTTGATTTGAAAACATACGACGGACAGTCGATCCACGGTCGTATGTGTTTTGGTGACGCGTCCTGTCTGAATCTGCACCTACAAACCACAAACTTTCACAGGCAGTTACTGACAAATTTTATTACAAAAGGTTCCCGTTGTATGGAGTAGACCTCACCATGTGCGAATGTTTGAAAACATTAACAAAAAAGGGAAACTGTGATAGGCCTATGAATATTTGGAGTTGTGTGTTTGATTCATCATTATGAGGGGCTGTACCCCGCAGCGTTGAAACTAGCTCCTATTGCTATACCAGGCACTCCCTCGGGGATGCCATGTGTGAGAATCAAACTGTTAAACATTGCTGGTGATAGGCACTGATTGCATAGCATGTAGGTGTAAATACAACAGAAATCTGATCATCACCCAGCGGAGGCTCAAAAATATATATGAATCAACATGATTTATTCTTCAATAAAAAAAATTGAAAACCCATGCACTGTATGCTAGAAAATTGCGCATCACTGAGTAAAAATATAAATATATTACAGTCTAAACGCATATAAAATATATATATATTTATGTCACAGTATACATACATGTTCATACAGTGTACATCCATATGATAATATAATAAGGGTATATTATATAGTGAGTGAGTTTTGTTTCACGCCAAGTAGTGAGCAATTTTTCGGATATATCATGGCGATAACAAGTTACTTTCGATTAGATGATGTCTACTTTGAACTATAGAACACACTGAGCTGGAGTTTTATTATAGTGTTATCTCAACGAAACAACAATGCGCAGGTAGACATGTAGCTCTACTCTGACACCTTATCCTGATTCCAACCAGCAAATTTACCCCAAGACTACTCGTTATCAGCTGTATGCTTAGTGGAGAAGCAGCACATACCTATTTCACAGTCTTTGGTTTGACCTGACCAGGGTTCAAACCCGTGATCTACTGCACTCTTACCGTTATACCACAGGTGTGGTTAATAACAAGGCAAATTCAAAGTCGTTGTATTAGATATGACATAGAACATAGATTTGATTTTATTTGATTTTTGGTGTTTTAACGCCACTTTCAACAATATTTAAGCTATATCACGGTGACCAGTTTTAGTGGTGGAGGAAGCCGGAATACCCGGAGAGAACCACCGACCTGTCGCAAGTCACTGGTAAACTTTATCATTTGCGGCTGCAAGTCGAGTGCACCTTTTTTGTAATTTACAAAGCCGGGCGCGAACCCACGCTGTATTGGTGATAGGATTGTACGAGTTGTTAGATCCAACGACCTAACTCATTGAGCCACCCGCGCCCATACATAGAGTATATATTAATTAATGAAAGTAGTGTTGCACAAGAGAATGATTTTCCGATTTTCTGAATCTATCTAAATTGATTTCTGATAACTGATCCATGTTTTTCTTAGATGGGGTGATTAACCTTGGTTTTTATAGCCAAAAAATGACATGTAAACACGTTTACACGTTTGATTTATTAACCATCGAATAATTAAACTAATTAATTCATGAAGTGAGAATAAAATGTCATGTACATATTATGCCCTCCCCCCTTTTTTTTAAATTAGAAACTTTAAAATGAGCTGGAAATAACACAAACATTAAGGATTCTTTGTTAAGATTTCGTTTTACCGGTATTTAATTTAACGAGATGAGATGCACGTAATTTTCTTTTACCAAATATATCATAATGCTACTATATATAATTTCGACAATAAAATGGAAAAATCGGTTAATTGAGCAAGAAAACAGAAATAAGTTGAAATATCAATCATATAGGTGTTAAAAACAATTATCTGTTTTATAAATGTAACAAAGAAAAATGTACCATACCTCATGATATGCTCTCTTTCTGTTCGTTTCTTCTTTCTAAAATAATACTAAACAAAGTAGAGTAAATCCACACAACCACGTTTAAATTATCCATAACTCGAAAAACATTAAATTAGTAAATTAGTCCGGCTACACATGTGATATGTTTTGAGATGAACTCGTCATAAAACGGTGTAAAATATTACTAGCTTGTGAAGTCGTTCGGGCTAATTAAACGCCAACATACGTACGCCATCCCATCATAAGTCACATGGAACGCAATGTTAATATGTGAAGGAAAATATAGATAACTGAAATTACATCATGTCAATCAATTAATTAATAGCTGTTAATCACTTTACCAGAATCTAACATACCCTCTATGACGCTGCGATCGACGACGGCAAATTAGAGTTTGATTTTCGATGTAAATATAATATCACTTTTATTATATTCCTGAGAAAATTACATAAAGGATTGGTTATTTTTAGAGGTTTGTTCAGAACAAATAAAATACCTCATATAAAATATGTCATATTTCTCGCGACAATATTAATTTTTCTTTGAAGTCAACGAAGCCTTAATTTTTTTAAGCTGTCGCATGAATTACTCCAACATAGTCTCATAACAAATAATCATAGCACTGATTTGACCCTTAATTGAAACAACATTCATTGTGTTTATTATTTGAAGGTCATCAAAGTGTCGTGTTATCATTTTTACAATTTAATTAAGTTAGAGTTAAAGGACTAGCCGTTCAGTTTTGCACGTTTAAAAATTATTATCAAGCCACTTTTTGCAATGATTATTTCACAGAAATATTTATCTTGGTTATGCCCTGTCTTGGAACCAACCATGATATTGTCACAGAAAGATTGCATACATGGACTAAGTAATTCGACATATGTAAAGGGTCAATTTATATTTGGACCACACTTATTTGGATCATTGTCGATACCGACAAGCCTACAGGCCTAATATGTGGTCACTGTTCCGGTTTCAGTGATATATTTTTATATTTCCTGTGTCAATGTTAAATTTTATTCCACAACATGTTAATCATATTTCTAGCTTTCAACCAATGTCACCGGTTTTCAGCAGGTACTGCCTGAAAAACTGCTGTATCGAGATGAGGATAAAGTAGATTTTGCTATCTCAGAGGGAACCACAGAGTAGAGCCCTCATTTCGCGGCCATTACAAGTTACCTTCGACAATGACACCCCAGTTAACCGTGATGTTGGACTAACATTTGCCACGCTCTTTGTAGACTATTTACAACAGTTTGATACGGGCAGACGGTAACTGGTGGCACTTTCCAATGTATTTTTTTTCCGATCCCATCAATCAATACATTCGTCTATATGTTAACAGCACACCCTCAAAGTTTTTTTTTCTAAATTGTAGCAATTTCCTTTATTTTTACAATATTGTATTTTTGTAATTTCCATAAATTCATGAGATTATAATCATCTCGATTCTAAAATGGCTTCTTAGGGCGTAGACATATATATACATGTAGTATATATAATCTGGAAATGAGTGAATCCCCGACAAGGATGGGTTGGACGTAATCTATACGGACAGAATTAACAGATTATATAATGTGCTTGCATTGTTAATGTACATCATTATAATCTACAGTATTTTTTTTATCTTTATCTTTAATCAATATATATATATATATATAAATCAGGGGCGGATCCAGGATTTCAAGTTAGGGGGGCGCACTTAAAAGAATCGCGCCGAGCGGAGGGAGGCGCGAAAATTTTTGGTGTATTTCGTGTGAAAAATCACGATTTTACGCAAAAAAATCATATTTTTTTCCAATTTTAGGGGGGGGGAAGGGCACCGGGTGCGGCCCCCCCCCTGGATCCGCACCTGTAAATATATATATATTGATCAAGCAATAGTACTTGTATTGATCTTAAACGGTTTCGTTACTTTTTTTTAAATCGACGACCAATCCAATGAATATACCAAGTACGTAATGAGTTGCCTACGTTTTGTGTGTATGAATATAGTCACAAAAAGAGGTACAGTTTCACATGTACTCAATTGGATATCGCCGTTCCAACAGAAGAACTCCTTTGAAGATCAGTAAATTCATATAACTATTGGTTGAGTTGAAGTAATTCACTTCGAAAGTTTTACGGTCGCCACCATGAGTTGGTTGATTGTTACAGAATATATGTGTCACAAATGACCACGGATATGTTCCACTTTTCGTAAACACTTCCCGGCCCTTTCCTCATTCATGACTTATCACCGGGTTTGTAACTAGAGTAACACGACGGGTGCCTAGTGGAGCAGGAACTGTCTACCCTTCCGGAGCACATGGGGTTCACCTCCGGTTATTAGTGGGGTTATTGTTGCTCGATCTTAGGTTTTCTGCGGAGTGTTTTGTAGATTGTTGTTTATCCTTTTGGCCATTGTGTTGCTTGACCTTCTTCCATTTACGATTTGTTTACTTCTTGGGTATCTTCAAACTTAAAAAAAAAAATGAATTATCTATATACATGTACATTGTAAACAGAGTGTGCATTGAAAAGCTTGCAGGTATTGTCATATTGAACAAGCGTGAACACACGAATATGTCTCGCCCATCTGTTCATGGACAATAGAACTGACATTAGTTGTTGAAGTGATGTAACAATAACATATAACGGACTTTGGACAATTATATATTGAGCAACTGACACTATCACAAAAACTTAACATCTAGTATAGGGAACATATTAACAAAATCAATAGACCGTAAAGAATCAGCATGAGTATTATAAGTCATAAGTCATAAGTTTATTGGTACACCAATCAAGGGCCCACAGGGGGCATATACAATATGAGCATATTAAGATATAATTGTTTTACAACATAAACAAAAAACAGTAATAATGTTTTACCACTAGTTTAGAGCCAAGTCCTAGGTGTGTATTGATCCCTGTAACAATTGAGGAGGAGATACAATGCATCTTAAAATAAAGAATTAGTATGACTACTTGAAGCACCAAGGGTCCATGCCATTAGGATGAACTTATGGGCCACGCCAATTTTGTGACTATACAATGTTATGTAGTAACAGTATCAAAAAGCCAACAATAAAAAATATTGATTACAAAATATACTAAGATTCGTTCATTTCATAAGGTGGCCATCAAACAGGGAGAACCAAGGGACGGTGCCAGTTAACAGACCTATGACCCATTATATTCACAAGTCTGAAAATCTTGTGCTCCCCGCAAGATGGCTAGCCCGTGGATTCATCATTTCATAATTCAAATTATCGAAAAACAAAGAAATTAAATAAACAAAGACAAAAATAAGGTAAAGTATTTACATCATGGGGTGGCCATCCAGCAGGGAGCACCAAGGAACGGTGCCAGTTATCAGACCTGTGACCCAATATAATCACAAGTCTGAAAGTCTTGTGCTCTCCGCAGGATGACCAGCACATGGAATCCCCAACTCTATTTCAATAATAAATTGAAGTATTCATAACGTGGGTGGTCATCAAGCAGGGAGCACCAAGGGACGGTGCCAATTAACAGACCTGTGAGTTAAATCACAAATCTGTAAGTCTATGATATACATTGACGCCTAGATGTGGTGTTTTAATAGATACGATAACGTAACCCTCATTCCGCTTGTGCTCCATTTAGGGTTACGAATCGATCTCATTCAACGTATGGGAGCAAATTAAAAATTTCGTTCCGGGAATATTTCAACTTTCTTTTTGCATATCTGGTCATAACTTATTATTCCCAACAATTTCTAAGTAATGGTGATATGAAATAAGTGCTACAATACCTGTTTCTATCTTCAAGATCGATTTCGTATTTGAAAATTGTTACTTGTCCGCCATAACACCTTACGTAGACTCTCGTGATGGGCGGAGCCTATCCATATATGGATCTCAATGCCAAATATGGAAAACGTTTACTACGAGTTACTACGAATCGATCCAAATAAAGATATCTCCAAAACGAGGCAAGTGCACGTGAAATAGCAACTTGTAAACAAAATGTCGGACAGAAAGAAGATTTCATGCATTCAAATTTTCAGATGGATATAAGTCTACCATGGATTGATGCAGCGTTTACTTAACACCTCAAGGTTTACCTAAATATATTTATCTTTCAATCCC
>MJUT01048196.1:16596-36845 GCA_002080005.1 Gigantidas platifrons | reverse complement strand
GCCCGGTGTGAATCACTCCGGGCGCTGCTCCCATACGTTGAATGGGACCGATTCGTAACCCTAAATGGAGCACAAGCGGAATGAGGGTTACGTTATCGTATCTAGTGTTTTAATAACACCAATAAGATGCATTGACACGCATCTGGCTGACATGCACACGGGAGGATATGAATGTTTAGATCAAATATGGAGAACCCACCCGGGTTGTTACCGAGAAACAGACACATAACATAGTAAATAAATTATGCGTGAAAAAGACGGACAAATGTCGGGCGGCATGTATTCTGCAGGACCATTATGTAGACCAGGTCTTTTCTAGACAGAGACTAGATCATGCACGTGGTTACTGCGAAACAGACAATCACAAAATATTTGCACAGTTGAGTAGTTACGAAGTCAGTGAATCAAGAGAAATGGGCATATGCCATGTATTGATGTAAATGACATCAAGATACAAGTCACCATCAAATACGGTGAACATATGACATTAAAAAAGCTTTTAAGATCCATCAACACCATCTGATATTGAAAAGGCCACATCTTTTATAACACAGCCAATCATGAGAGCTGTGGATAAGGGATACATATTCAAATTAACTGTTTTTATGCCCTGTTAGAGGGAACATTAAGTTTTCCTTATTAAGCAAATCATTTGAAATTTATACACAAGGTCATGAACCATAAGAAAGAAAGCAAGGATCGATTTCGGAATTTGATTCCATTTTTCCGTTTCGGTGGTATGACAGGAAACGAGGGCGTTCGTGTCGTATGAAAACATTCCTCCATTTTATTATTATTTTTATATCTTTATTAGTGTGCATTGTATACATGTATGCTCATGTCCAATTTAGGATTTTTTGCATTATATAACAGTTGTAAGTAATTAGGCTAATAACAAAAAAGTTGATTCCGTTATGGCTGCCACATACAACATTGAAGTCATAGACGAGATACAAATCTTACCTCCTCTTTAGCAATATCTAATCTTTTCAATTATTTATGTAGTACGGTAACATATTCAGCTCTTAAAATAGATAAATGAAAAGCGGATAAAAGAAAATTTGAAAAGCAAATTTCTCACTTTTGAGACAGACCAGTTCCTATTTTTAGCGATGTGAGATTGTTTTTTCTCACTTTTGAGATAGAGCAGTTCCGGTTTTTGCCGGTGTGAGATTTCCTTTTCTCACTTTTGAGACAGACCAGTTCCTATTTTTAGCGATGTGAGATATATAGAATCTAACACCAGCAAAAGTGCAAGACAGGGAAATCTCCGACACCCGAGGGTAAGATTACAATCGTTCGCTGAGGAGGCTCGCCGAGTCAGCGAACGATTGAAATCTTACCCGAGAACTGGGGGCAGTTGACATAAACTGTACAGCATGTATTTGCTGGTAAAACGCACGTGATTTTTAGCTCACCTGACCCAAAGGTTCATGTGAGCTTTTGTCATCACTTTGCGTCCGTCTTCGTCCGCGTCTGTAAACTTTTCATACTTTCTTCTTCTTTGAAACCACTGAACTGATTTGGACCCAATTTGGCAGAAATGTTCATTGGGAGGTCCTCTACTAAATTTGTTATTTTGGTGCAGATCGGAAATCCAACATGGCCGCCAGGGCCAATAATGTGTTCTGATTGGTTGAAACAGACAGGGCCGGTTCTAAGCCAATTGAACCAATTACTGCCAATTGGGCCCGCACTTAAGGGGTCCCGCACTGGAGTTATATACTATCGGCTGTTCCAAGTACACGCAACACACTGCATGTTTTACAGAGAACAGCATTGGTCCCCGCACCTGCTAATGCCGGCTAAGAGTCGTTTCACACTCATTTTAAGATATGAATATATTATGCTCATTATTAAAGAGGCTATAGTAACTGTCAAATGTAGAACAGCAATAAAAGCATTGTTCCTTTTACTTTAATTTGTGTCAAAATGTAAAGTTGGATAGTCTCTCATATTTACATTGATACCCTTTCTTACTAAAATGATCATATTTATATTGGTTAGGTTAGGTTATGTTTTATGGTGTTTAACGCCACTTTCAACAATATTTCAGTTATATCGTACGATCAGTTTATATAAAAGTTTGATTAAACTGAGTGGATTAGAAGCAGTGGCACACGAAAGGATGCCAGAAAAAGTGACAGACGGTCTGACATATTAGCCAAAACATTGCAAATCTATTATTTAAAGACAATTTTTCCGGTAGTGTATGACCTTTACAATATAAAACATTTAATGGGGAAGGAAGTAATTTCACCAATAGCATCAAAATTAATTTTCAACTTTATCCCATGTATATTCTTAGGTGCCAACGTTATTTCATATTTCGTGGAATACAATAAACCCTATCTTTTACAGCTGTTTGCTAATTATAAGTTAATGTAAAATGTTTCAATGTACATGAGCGTGTATAATCTTTTCATACATAACCACTTCAATGCTATTTTTTCAATTACACCTAACCTCAACATTTTTTCATCAACACACTCATCAAATATTAGACCACACCGTCTCGTACAGAAGTGAGTGAAAACAAAATCCGAAAAAAAAAAATAGATCTTCATCTTGGATTTTATCAAGAAGAGTTTGAAGACAACAAAGTGGTAATCAGAATCTGTATATCGATGAAGGACAGACAACACAATGACCAAAAGAAAAAGGACAAAAGGACAAACAACGATCTACAAAACATACACATAAAACTAAAGATCGGGTAACACGAACCCTACTATGTAAAAGCTGTTATTGGCGTTTCCACAGAAATAAGAATTGAATGAAATTTGATAGTTCATTTTATATTGGCGCTTATTAAAGGGAGTATAAAATTACCAAAATAATATAGTTTATAAAATAGCAATAACCCGTCAACATTAGTCTGGGTTTAAAATAAGGTGAGGATATAAAAATGGCTGAATTAATATATAAAGTCTATAGGAAGTACAACACATTTACCGTTATGGTTAATTTTGGTTTTGTTTTCCCCCTTTAAAGTACTTGTTTACAAGGAATAGATTTTACCATCTATTATACTTGTAAACAGGTAACATGAGCATTAGTACTGTTCATGTTTATGAAGGCCATCGACAGAGTCTGTGACTTCCAAAATTTCAACATGGGCTACAATCGAAAAAACAATAGCTACTCTCCATAGTCTACATGGCCTTGTGTGGAAAAAAAGAAAACTAACTGGCATCAAACAATGCAGAACCAATCTGTGAATATATCAAATCAGAATGGAAATCCGAAAAATGAGACATTGGTTACTTCTATATAAATCACATACTAGTAGGTCGTTCGTTATTGTATATAATATGCTCGCTCTGACCATATTAGATATCCGGTCGGAATAACACGGCTTTGTTTTAGACGATCCACATATGTATCGTTCATACAGTTATAGATTAAATGACCTTTGCAAGGGGACTAATTTTTCTTACTTTAATCAATCAGAAACTAATATATTAGTATGCTACATGCGACCACATTGAATATCAGATCCGTCCGAAATGAGGAAACGTCTGAGAACCTTCCATAGATTATTCCTGTAGTTTTCGTAAACGACCCAGTGGGTTCTTAGAAGATTTCAATATGATAGGAAGAACTGGTGTCAAAATCTCGCATATATCATTCAACTAAGAACGTTTTCAACTTAAATGCAACCTTTAACTTTGGATCCCAAAGTAACTGACCTTTTTTGTTCAAATTCGAATCACATGTTTCAAAACTTTCCCATTAAGGTCTGTGTTTAATTTTGGATCTTGTATATACTCTCCATGTGACCTTTTGTACCAACCCTTCATTTGACATTGGTCTACACCCCGTATATTATTGTAACATATTGTTGGTTCTTGGAAGATTTTGAAAACCTCTGTACAGTGCAGGTTTCCTTTGGATCTCATACATTGGAGCATAATATACACCCTTAAATCTTGTATTAATATCACAAAACACCTTATGTCAAATTTGAATTTCTACTTCTTGTTCAAAGGGGGGAAACTACCTTAACCGACTTTGGTTAGTCAGTTTAAGTCCCAGTCTTTGGTTTACTTGCTCTCAAAATGCACAAGACTTTTAAATTATTATGTCTTTCCAATCTTTTGACTATGAAGGTTATTCCAGAAACTCATCGTGTGTACTAAATTTGTTCATATTCGATGACGTTATAGGGACAGCTGTTCTGAATATAGAAGGTGAAAACGTTAATCACTGATGCAGACGTCGGACAAAAAGTGTTGGAAAAAAGAATGACTTACTGTGGAAAAACACAAACAAGAAAGCAGAACATTATACGTATGACATGTCTAGAAAATGATAGAAAAACTAAACCAAACGTGTTCTTGTTTCTACAATTTATGATTAATTGATTGATTGATTTTGGTTGTTTTAACGCCACTTTCAGCAATATTTCAGCTATATCATGGCGACCAATTTTAATGGTGGAAGAAGCCGGAGTACGCGGAGAGAACCACCGACCATGGGCAAGCAACTGGTAAACTTTATCACTTGCAGTTGCATGTTTCTACAATTGTCAATAAAATACCATTACAGAACACATCAATGACTTTATTAATAAAATAATTAAATAATTAAAAACACATTTGAAGTGTTTACAATTAAAATGACAATTAAACAGTACATAAAAAAAAGTTCTGAGTATAATAATTATAGTAAAAGTTTGTTCTGTGTAAAAATTGAAACTGTATACATTGACCCTATATTATTATGATAACATTTTAATAATTACTGAAAGGTCAGTAAGTATGTTTCCATTTCAAGAACAAACCGTTATTTTGACATATATTTTTCCCATTTCGAGGAATATTTTCAAAAGACATCTTTGATAAATATGAAGAATTGTCTTGACAATGGGTAAATATTCAGTTTTTCCAATTCAAACCCAACCTTCTATAGGCAATTTGATTACTATACTCCA
Source organism: Gigantidas platifrons (assembly GCA_002080005.1). Lineage (NCBI taxonomy): Eukaryota > Metazoa > Mollusca > Bivalvia > Mytilida > Modiolidae > Gigantidas > Gigantidas platifrons. Next base: position 31,909 of record MJUT01048196.1, on the reverse strand, counting down.
TCCTTTGGAGTATGTGGAACACACATTACTAGACATACCACTTATGATTGCCTTCTCACTCAAAGCCAACCGTCACAAAATCTCTTTCTCAAAAATATACAATGGTAAAAAATATAAACTATTTTTTATACTCGTGAACATTTTGTCACTAAAACAGTATAACAAATAAAACTGGTGTTGAGAGTTATATAGTTCTAGATTGTAAGTGAAAACAGTAAATTCAGGCACTTTTGTTTTGGCATATATCGGAGTATGGTTAACCTTATCAGATGAAGATGCATTACTGCAACAAAATAAATACATTTTTATATGTCTTATTTTAATTTGATTTCAATTAAAGAAACAAAATTTAATTAAGATTTTTTATTTATAAATATACCACCTCGATTTCAAATGATAGACGAAAAGCAGCGGAAATACCTGAGGTTTGCTAATTGAGTAAATTGCAAGATACAAAGTATTGGAATATATCGTCACTTTCGTTTTAAGGGAAATTGTAACTGCAAGACTTATGTGTGTGTGTGTCGGCGGGGTGGGGGGGGATGGACACAGAGTCATATCGAACCGACTTGTGAACCACAGGTCTGGGCTATATGACTGGAACCCTTTACATTTGAGATCGGAATTTGTGGAGCGAAAAAAAAACGTCAGTCGTGTTAAGCACGTGGCCAAAAGTCATAGACCTTAACCACTCGGCAATGTATGCCCCCTGTAATTTTGAAAAACGGGAGTTATATCATTGTAGTCGTTGTAGGGTTAGATTTATTGTGCTTCACACCACTTTCTACAACATTTCAGCTATATCGTGGCGGTCAGTTTTATTGGTGGAGGAAACTGGACTACCCAGAGAAAAACACCAATCTGTAGCAAGTCACTGACAAAACATTATCACATAATGTTGTATCGAGTGCACCTCGCAATGAGCAGGTTTCAAACTCACAACTTTAGTGGTGATAGGTACTGATTGCATATGTAGTTGTAAATCCAACTATCATGCGATCACGACCACAACACGGCCCCTGTGGTGATAGGTACTGATTGCATAGGTAATTGTAAATCCAACTCCTATACGATCACGATCACGAAGGCCCTGGTATAATCGTTGTAAAATGGATTTTTATGGTTATTTACCACAACTGTTGAAGGTGAAATTGATCACATCTGATATAAAAAAAATATTTAATGCACATAAACAGGAAATCAATATTGATATTGGATATTTATAAAGATAAAACAAAATAATGGTACACAATTTTAACATAGTATTGAGTACTTAAATATGATACAGAAAACAATGTTAAATGGTCTGAATATTTAATGACTGAATATAATAATCAATAAATGGGACTTTTTATAGTAAACATGTATTAAATAATTTGCTGAAAGGCTTTGAAAAAAAAAGATATCCATATTGAGTACTTAAATATGATACAGAAAACAATGTTAAATGGTCTGAATATTTAATGACTGAATATAATATTCAATAAATGGGACTTTTTATAGTAAACATGTATTAAATAATTTGCTGAAAGGCTTTGAAAAAAAAATATATCCATATTAGGCCATGCAAAGTTAATTACTTGGTTCTCAGGCCCTTTTTTTTGGTCAAAATTGATGAGGGAGGGCGGCATTTTTTTTTTATCCTTTTACTGCTGTAAAAAGTGATGAGGGAGGCATTTTTTCTTCTTTTTTTTGTGAAAAATATGGCAATGTATAAATCTTTTCATTACTTTATTGAAAATTTCAATTTTATTTCTTCCGATGGTGGCAGAAACATCACAAGTGGTTAATTTTTATGGAAACGTCCAATCCGCTGGTCCCAACGTACCATTTTTTTTTATCTCCGTAAACAATTCCAATAAGGTACAAGCTTCGGAGAAGCCCTCTATTATGTTTCCTGGTAAAACTGGCAAACATTTGTGCCGAATTTGCACAGAAACTATTGACATTTTGTCTAAATGTCAAACGGAAACACGTTTTTTATTTATACATTGTCATAACGATGCTTTAAATCTCATTTAAGCATGATGCGTTTTAAAGCGTTTCACCGACCACGCGATATAAGAGAAAAACGGATGCGGTTGTTTTTTCCGTACGGACAGCGCTACCGCATTTATTATTATTATTTTTTTTTACTATTTTTGCAATAAAATCGGCAATGCGGCGGCGAATTTCCACATGCGGGCGGGCATGAGAACCAAGAAATTAACTTTGTATGGCCTTAATGTACTGTTAACCCTAAATCACAGTAAGATTATAGAAATATAATTGGCCAAATAATGATAAGGGTTTATATGTCTCTGATAGTGATGAAACAATACCAGATAACATTTCAAATTATTTCCATTCAAAATTCTAGGGCAAGTGTTAGGGCTATGGTGTTTAACGCCACTTTCAATAATATTTCAGTTGTATTAAATATATATTTTACAACAGGTACAATGTACATATATATCGTTTTAAAGGTGTTCTTACATGGTCAAATATGTCCTTCAAATTAACTTCAAACTTCACCTGTGCACATATTTCAAACTCAAATTTTATGGGTCTTTTCAAATACTGATATGGAGTTTTACCGGTACCAATTTGATCATCTGAAAATATTATCCTTCAAATTTATCACCGGTAGCAAAACAGTTTGAAACCAATTTGAAGGGAAAATGACAGTGGCGTACCCGACAGTTAAAAGAATTATTTAAAAATTATCATTATAAAACATAAAAAAATGTTAATTTCATGATTTCAATATCTGTCAATGGTAATAAAATCAATTACATGAGACTGCTACAATCTGGATAAAAACAAGGGACATAATTCAATATTTTTCAACAAATAAAAGCTAAACACTGGAGAGAGCCTTTAGGATCTAAACACCAATAACTTGCAGATTTAGATAAAAAAATTGTTCCAATAATAGCAGTAACATGTTTATACATTTGTAATATAGATCGAATGCATGTAGATTGATTAATTGATTGATTGATTGTTAGTTGGTTACCGAACATCAAGCAAATATTTCGTGTATATTCTGAAGTAACACATGTTAATAGTTAGCATATTAGCGTTTAAATATAACTTGTTTAGATTAAACATATATTGATTTTATTGACTTTCTACCTAGTTTATTTTTAAAGTGTGAAGCACGTTTTACTTACACATACCAGTAAGTGAGACTGAAAACAATTAGACACACATAAAACAGCCATTAAAACCTTACTTAAAAAGAATATATTAAAAAATCGAAGTCTGTTCTTTTTCCTGACCTATTTCTATAAAGCATATGTTTCAAAATATGTGCATATTATGAAAAAATGTCTGACTAACCTGGAATTACAAACCATGAGACAGTGAAATGACTGGTTCTTTAACAGAAAATAAAACCATATTGATTTCTACAGCCTAAGCTATGTTGACATACAATCAATAACTTGTTTCCACACTTTAGTTTTACAAAAGACATCCTTGTCTGTTATAACTTGGCACTTAATTAAAACATCTGATATCTTTCCTATATACATGTACCAAATAATTGTAAAGAAATCTGTTTTTTTTTTAAATGGATAAATCTTGGGTTGCTAACTTGAATTAGTAGACTGTTGCATGATGCAGCCTGACATTTCAATCAACATTATTCTAAAGGAAACAAAAACGGTAGATTATGGTAAATGAATTTTATCCAAAGTTTTGACTACCAATAAAAAAAATGGTGCCACTACTAAAATATTTATATATAATGCATTCCCCTCATCTTACAAGAATAGGTTTTAGGATTATGGCGTTTAACGCCACTTTCATCAATATTTCAGTTATATCATGGCGGACAGTTTTATTGGTGAAGAAACAACCGACCTGTCGCAAATCACTAGGACATAGTAAACATACTCTAGTTTAAAATCAAGTCAACCTGCTTGTATTGTAATTTTACATTTAAAATCAAGTCAACCTGCTTGTATTGTAATTCTACACACAGAGTGTAGTGTTAATCTTTCTATTAATTCAAAATAGGTTTGTTTATATTATGAATTTATTATGAAAACACCACCATGTTAACCATTTAAAAAATGAACATATCATGCAATCTTTTACAAGGTGATAAAACTGTCACATGTTTTAAAAGATGGACTTCGCCTAATCATTAGCTAATTGATAACAGGTATTATTATATTATATGAAGTCTATATGCTTAACAATTATTCAGGAATAAAAATATACACAAAATAATTAAAAAAAAATCGAAATTGTATGGAATATTGTTCATAATATTGTAAAAAAAATGAACATTTATAATCTATCACATTCTTAGCACCTACATAGATACATGTATAGTATAGTTTAAAGTCCAACTTCTGTAAATAATAACAAGGGACTCTACTCTATTTGGCACTACTGATCAATCTCATATATAAAAATATAATAATACACAAGTGACATGCCTTTTATTTCCGATTTTTGTTTGTTTTACACAACAGAAACAACCTGAAGTGCTAGTTCGGAATTTGCCTTTTTATTTTTCTTTGAAGTTTTTGATGAATGTACAGTTGGTCCATATTCTGAAGCCGCATTGTTGGAGCTCAAATTTGGAGAAGATGAGCTTTCCATGTTGTAAGCTTTATCAATGTCAGATATATCGTCGTTTGAAACCGATGCTTTGAATTGCTTCCTCGGAGGTGATTTTGATTTGTTTACTGCAAGTTCAGAAATCTGGTCGTTAGAAGCAGACATCCTAAATGCATTTCTTGGTGGAGTTTTTGATTTAACAATTGCAGAATTGTTCCCCATAAAAGCATTTCTCGGCGGAGTCCTATTTTTGACAATAGGTAAATTTGAAATTGTGAAGTCATCTCTTGGTGGCGTTCTTGTTTTTACAATAGGAGAATTTTGTCCAGTAAATGATTGTTTTCTTTCTAGAGATGATGATTTGGAGGTATTTTTCACAATAGGAGATTGGTTCTTCACAATTGGCGATTCCATGTCGAGAGACCACGAAGCCCTTCTTCCACCTGGTTGTGAAAAAACAATGTCGGAATCGAAATCCGGATCTTCTTTATCATCTTTATCATCTTTATCGACGACATCATAAGCTACGGCTTGCTTGTTTGGGTCGCTCCACAACAACTGACATCCACTACAACCTTTTAAAATGCGTCCAAAACTGAACATTCTGCAACAGTCACCCTGTGGGATATAAAGGAAATTTACTTAATAAGGTTCGAACAAATGAAACCTACATTTTTATCTTCTATTTATAAATACGACAAGGTCCAAGTGTAACACAACAATAATATCGTCTCTGTTTCTAAATATAGTCTTCAGATTATCAAATTTCATCTACTTTTTTCTCCCATTCCAGCAAAATGGAATAGTAGACGGGAATATCGGTTTCCTTATTTTAATCTATTATTCACCTTTGCCTTTGGGATCGGAATTGATAAAAACGATTAGACCAAAAGAAAAACAACAAATGCAATTTGAAACAACTGAGTAGAAATACAAAAAAGGAAAGCATTCCACATCAATTTAACACATAAATTTGATTCCTTTTCCAAAGGGTCTTCTTCCGCGGAGATCATTTCATGAGTAAAATCCATCTTCCTGACAGGTAAATTTGTATTTGAAAAAAAAATCCGCAATGGGCATTTATATCCCATTTGCGAATCCTCTTTCTGGAAATGTTTTAAAATTGAAGAGGAAAGTACCGGTAATAATAACAAGATCTGAATTTCTTTAAAAACTGGTGTGACCCCCCCCCCCACTTTTTTTTAGTACTTACAGCAACTTAAATGAAGGTTCAAAAGACTTCACAGCAATGCCAGGATGAGATTTAATTTCATGACTTGTACTGTTATAAAAGTTATCATTTTGGTACAGGTCGGTGCTTTATCTGACAGACAGAAAACTATTTGAAATGGAAACACAGGTAAACAAGAGGCATGTGACAGTATGATGTATGGTGACTGTTGCAGTTTATCATTCAATCAAGGACACATTTCTCAGCCAATGATTAATTGTCCTCCTTGTACTGTATTTGGCCCATGGAGTTCTTGATGACTGATATCTTTAATTTATCATTATTTTCTATTTACAAACAACTACTTGGATAAATGTATTTTTGAAAACTACACAAAGAGAGCATAATCCATAGCAATACACATGCAAGTATATATGTAGCAAAAATTGAAAACTCAAAGAAGCGTAAAGCACATGCTTCAGAACATTTAAACCCTCAACTATATTTCAAAGCAATAAAGACATGCATGCTGTTTAAATTCACTAAAGTACACGATCTAGAGGTTTGATTGTTTAGAAATTACAATATACTGTACGTTGGCATTTTCAAAGAACGAAAGAGGATATAAAACTTTTATATCAAAATCAAGTTTACAGAAAACTCAATATCCTTTTAAGAGAAGAAAACTTGTTAAAAAAAAAAAAAGAGAAAGAGAGAGAGGGGTCTTGATTGGTTATGTAATATACAAATATCTGTTTTGCAATGGACGATTTACAGAGACAAATTTTGGTTGTAAGATCTTTTTCAAGTTTGCTAATGTCACGTTTCAGTGTCAACACACGGAATTTAAAATACCGATCGTTCAGTCAATCTTAATTTATTTCCAGAAAGAAGGTGCACGTGCGTATGTAATAATACACAATTTTTGACCGGATGTGAAGGCTGATATAATGGTTCACCAATATTATTTTGTTGGCATGAAGACTAAGTTAATTGATAACAGACGCCAGAAGACGTAGGGTATAAGTTTGCTATGATGATGGTGTCGTTACCCGAAAACACAATGAACATCGACATCAAATGTTTTGTGTTCGGGTAACGGTGATAGTGTCAGTGTTTAACAACATTTTCAACAATATTTCAGTAATATCGTGGAGTTAAGTTTTATTGGTGGGGAAAACAGGAGTGCCCTAAAGAAAACCTGTCCCAAGTCACTGACTAACTTTATCACATAATGTTTCGAATAAACCTCGCCTGAACGGGATTCGAACTCACAACGTTAGTGGTGATAGGTAGGCACTGATTGCATAAATAGTTGTAAATTCAACTACCATAACTTAATTGAAATCAGACGCTGAAGACGTAAGATTAGAGTTTGCTATGATGTCGTTACCCGAAAACACAATGAACATCGACATCGATTGTTCTATATAGATTTCGAGAATACGCATATTATTATATTTTTTTTTTAGAAAAAGAAAAAAAACAAGTGTGCTATGCAAAATGAACAATGACATTAAACGGTCAACAGATCGTCCCGGTCAATAGTTCGAAAACTATTCACCTCAACAGATCAATCGGAAATGACTACTAAATTAATAATAAAAAAAAGAAATTATTGAGGATGTTTAGGGTCCCTCTAAAACAAGAAACGAAACGGAACCTGGCGAAACGAAACGGAACCTGGCGAAACGAAACGGAACTTGGCGAAACGAAACGAAACGGAACCGGGCGAAGCGAAACGAAACGAAACGAAAAAGTGAATCGAAACGAAACGAAATAGAAATCGAAACGAAACGAAACAAAACTGAGAAACAAAACCGGAACGTCAAAAAGGATAATGTTTCGAAACATATCTAATACATTCCCATAGTTTAAAATTTGGCAAAGCTCCGTTGAGGCTTGTCACTAGTATTAACGGTTCGGTGAACTGTGGACAGGGGAGTTCTTCATGTCAAAGCAACAAGCCAAAGGGATAATCCAGAAAATCCTAGGTCCAAAACAAAATGGTAATACAGAGATTACACAAATAGAGACGATAACATAACATAACTTTATTGTTCCAATCAAGGGCCCACAAAAGGCGAAGACATATTATAACGATCATGATTAGTGTTGGTGTATTGCCACTGGTTGCAATACTTGGAAAGACACCAGGGATGGTGTTTCCCCGTGTCAGATCCAGAACTGCAAGCAATGTAAAGTTAACAATAAAATGAAATACTGAAATGCATCATTTATAATTTCTCTGGATAAACTGACTTCTTATTTTCTATACAGTTGTGTTTTTTACAAGTCATTAACCAAATAAATTGTTCTTGTGAATTCACGTTTAAAAGGTTAGGACAACTTTGAATTATGAGTTTATTTAGATTTTGTCTGTCCTCCCTCCGTGTGTTGATTACAAAATGATAGAAAATGACTTTCTTCTTCCACCTCACCCATATTACACTGCTGAAACAACAAGGACAAAACAAATAAATAATTTGAAAACGAACGCCATAAAAAAATAAAAGCACTAGCAATCTGAACCCTCACACGAAAACCGGGAGTATCACCAGGTGCATCGGAAGGGTTTGCATGATCTACTCTGCGCGAGGCACGTGATTAACTTATCGTATAAATATATTGATATGTTGCACGTTTTTTCATGAAATTGACACGAAATGTACGCGTGAAGGGACATTCTCTCGGCAGTCATATTAAACAGTCTTTTTTATAACACACAATTTGAGAATTATTGCAGATATTTTTTTAGGCCAAAGTGAAAACAAAACTGCCTCAAAGCGAAAAAAAAAAGGTCATTTTAATTACGATTTTCTTGCCGTTTTGTGGTTCAATTGATTCCCGCTTGTTGATATTAGAAAGATTGCATAAAAATAGGGAATGTAAAGAAACAACAGTGTGATGAAAAACCAACGGACATGTCAAAACATAATATGATCACATTGCCCGTGAAGGGTATGACGAGCATCTATAAAAGTAGAAATTATACCCTCCCCCCAAAAAAAATCTGATAGAAAATGGAATAAGAGGTGCAAAATGGCAATATAATCAAGATTCTCCCAAAGTTTTCTTACAGTTTCTGGGCAATTAGGTACCAAAACAAAACCACGACTGGAATTTTACCAAGTACTTATTTGTATACACCCGTCTTAAGACGGATGTATTATGGTAAACCATATCCGTCTTTCCGTCCGTCCATCCGTTCGTTTGACATGTCGCTCTCTAACTTCAGAACCCCTTGGCCAATTCACTTCAAACTTTGCGGGTTCTTGACCAATTCGCTTTAAACTTTGCAGAGCTATTGTATAAATGGGCGTGTTATGTGGGGCGTATTAGGCACTTGGTGCAGCCGATTTTTTTCTTCATTTTTGTCTGATTTCAGCGAGTTTTATTTCTTTAAATTCCGCTTGACAAGAACTTTTGAGAACATGCCAATGGAATTTGTGTAACTCTCCCTAAAATCACACTTTACGGAGTACTTTGAATTTGTTTTTTATTCGATTTCATTTGTTTCTGGATTTGTCTTGACATAAGTTTTTAGAAGTGTATCAACGGTGTTCATTACATATTACGAACCTTTTCATCTCTCATAACATACTTTAGCACTATCTGTTCGTGATAAGTAACGTACTTCTAGTTCTACTCGTTTCATTGGGTTTATTTTCTAACGTTTTTAATATATGCACATGAAGTATATATATATATATAAATAGGAATGAATTTGGTTGAATTTTTTCCTCTTGTGTTGTTTCGTTTCAATTTTATTTCCATTCGATTTCCATTTCGTTTCGTTGCTTTTCGTTTCTGTTTCGTTTCTTGTTTTAGAGGGACCCGGATGTTTACCCGGTATTTGAATAATATGGACAGACACGTCGACGAAGATTAACAATGAATCGGGAAGAATTCACAGAAAACAACATTGTCAATAATACCCCCTAAAAAATCATGAATTATTGAATATCTGGAGTTTGTACCAGTCACGATATATAAAATAGCCTATCATCATTGATCATTAGAAACGAAAATCACCAATTGACAATTGCCCTCGTAATTTAACCGCTTCAGTGGTGTAATGGTTAGTGTGCTCGTCTCGAGTGCGGTAGATCGTGGGTTCGAGCCCCGATCGGGTCAAACCAAAGACTATGAAATTAGTATTTGTTGATTCTCCGCTAAGAACGCATATAAAGGACAGAAAGAGCAAACACTGGTTGGCTTGGAATCACGATAATGTGTCCGAGTCGGGTGACATGTCTACCCGCGGACTTGTTTCAGTGAGTTATCAACAGCGCTATAAAAATCCAACAAAGCATGTTGGTCTAATACAAAGCGGACCTCACCATCATCTCATTGAAAATTAACTTGTTCTCGCCATGATATAGCTACAAAATTGCTGAGTTGGCATTAAACAACAATCACTCACTCACTCACTCACTCACTCACTCACTCACACTTATATTTCAACAGAGATACATGAATGGCGAATTCGTCTTGGGAAGTTAATCCTAAAATTACACATTCTCTTACACGAAAACTTAATTTCATTATTCTAATGAGAATTTTTGAGGAAAATATATAACATATTAATAAAATCTTTGAAAAAGACAAATTTCTTACTTTTGATTCAGCAAAATTGTGTCGTCTCTAAATATATTTGTGTGTCTGTTATAAAAAAAAATTGTGGGGGAACAACGTAAATTTCATCCACCAGTAAAATGATTTTAGGTACAAGTCATACACCTGTATGATAGATATGACAATATAAAATGAACAAAGTTCGTCTGACTCATTTTTACCTTTGTATACAGGTAAACCCAATACACTACTATTAAGGATTGTTAAAAAATAGTCAGTCGATCGTCCTACGCACTGTTATGTTAAAGTACAGAAATATTGATTTTCCAAATTTCAAAACAACAAAAGTCAAAATAATTTATTAAATTATGTATACGCTGTAGATTGACCCCTCGCGGAAATTACATTTTTATCAATCCAGACATGTCGGTGTATATTTATGTAGGTAATGTGTATAATATATCTATGTGTAAACAGCCTATCGTTTTGCATCAATAATGCGCTCTATTTTTAGATTAATGATTGATAACGTTAAAGCATCCATTCACATTTGGAATACATTTTTTATTATTTTTATTTGCTAATAAGTGGACATGAAAAAAGGTAACCGCAGGCTGTTTCTAAACATTGATCTTTTGTAGAGACTGATCAATTGAGTGTAAATACGTTTAATATTATTTACCTTAAACAGTTAAATGTTTACTTTCTTTGTTCTGTAATCGAATAAATACAACGAAATCTTCTAAATCCACAATATTTCAAGTCTATCGAAAAACTAGTTTTGGTTATTGTTATCCTCCAAACAACTCCATTTTAATTGTGAAATGAAATGTCAAATGATGGGTTTTAACACAAGTTCAAGTTGATATGCTCAATCATCAATGTATTCTCCGAATGTAAACAAGGTCAAAGGGTAATCGGAAAAGGGAGATAAAAAGTAAATATAATACGCATGTGTAAAGAAGAAAATTACCGGGAAATTTATAAATACTACAGTGAATCGAAAGGAAGGGTAATAATATATTATATGTAAATATTGTTATTTATTACATACTTAGTTAAAATAAAGGCATTTTTGTATGACCAATATGACCGGAAGTAAACTGTCCATATTTTCACACCCCGGGGAAATAACTGGTTATTGGATTACTACAAGATAATTTCCATATCGAGGTCCATATTGGCCTCGACTTCGTCTCAGGCCAATATGGGTGTCTCTTTTCTAGATGTCGGAAGTATGTAATAAATAGTTTAATACATGGGCATTTCCATATTGGCCTGGTTATCACCCCTCGACCCATATTGGCCCGAGACTGCGTCTCGGGCCAATATGGGGGTCTCGGGATGATAACCAGGCCAATATAGAAATGCCCATGTATTAATCTGTATTTATAAATGTATTGACGTTGGAGATCCAAATATATAAGAGAGGTAGGGTTTGGATCCCATCAACCTGTTTAACCCCGTCACATATTTGTACCTGTCTCCAGCCAAAACCTGGATTTCATATTTAACTTTCTTTTCATAATGCAACAAATCAAGATGAGTACAGGCAATTGAATGCCATCAAACGTAAAGCTAAATTCCGTTTGCATATAGTTTGACTTTATCAAAGTTGATATCCACCCTGTTATTTTTTGCACGTTCCTCCGTGCAAAAGTGCAAAACATAACGGCGTATACTAACTTATCCACGATTATTAATGTCATTTAAATCTCTCCATACCTGGTGGTATGCTCTGCGAACCGCTTATGCATGTGGTTGTATGGGGGTAGTTCGTTTGATGATCAAATGATGCATTAGGTGTTGAAATTTGTGTGCTACAGGTTGTCGGGATGAACAAGTTAAAAAGGTTCGTATTGGCGGTTGTCTATCAACAACGCTATATGTGATGAAGTCAGCATTTTATTCGGACTGTACATCTGAGGTTGCGACATGTTAATTGATCCTGGATACGGTGTGTTCGACTCGGACATGGTGGTCAATTGCCTGTGTTTATTATCCCCTTTTACGTTTTCGCTCGCCCATGTAAATATCTATTGAGTCTGTGATATAAACAAGCTACTGTATAAGTATAAGCTGCCCATACTACCAACAAGAACTACATCAGTAATATAGTGTAAAACGAGAGTAATCATCACAATAATATTCGCCGTATCGGTCATGACATTGATTATGCCTTTGTCGAAACATTAAGATTCGATAACCATGTCTAATTATTTGTAAATAACTACTATGAACTACATACTTTTCTGCTTTTGTTGATAAAAACAATATCAAACTGGGACATTAATTAACATTAGGATATTTTTTTTTTAAAGAAATGTAAAAAAAAAATGTAGTTTTATATGAAATATATAGAAAACATTGTAAGCGTCCAAATATCAAATACTGACCACCTTCAACAAATTGAATATTATGTAAGAGGTTGCACATAATAATTGATAAAGGTCAATATTATTTCAAAATATTTCATATATTAGGCCTAGTATTTAACAGAGGAGGCAACAACCTTGAATGATGAAACATATGGGCAGTGACAAGCGGGTTCCAGTCAAATAGTGTACGAGAAGAACAAGATTCCTGGTTTTGTTGAGTCTTACAAGGAGAGATAATGACAAACGAGGTATGCATGTATCGTGATTGCCTCAAGGGTGATGTAAAAGTCTGTGTATTTTAGTAATATACATTTGTGGCTAGCTGCATTTTATTTTATACATCATGTCGAACATATGTATGCTTGTTTCCAAGAGTGCGCCAGTTCAAGTATTGTAGCATGTCATCAACACTTGATGTTTCTTTTCCTGTTGGTGACGAGGGACTGTCGTGGTCGTGATCGTTGGATTTATAACTACCTATGCAATAAGTTCCTATGACCACTAACGTTGTGAGTTCGAATCCGGAACAGGCGAGGTGTACTCGATACAACGTTATGTGATCAAGTTTGTCAGTGACTTGTGGCAGACCGGCGACTTTATCTGAGTACTCCGGTTTCCGCCACCAATAAAACTGACTGCCACGATATAACTGAAATATTGTTGAAAGGGGCGCTAAACACCACAACCCTAACCCTAACTATTATCCCCTGTTGGTGACGAACCGACTGGTATATCGTTCTTTTCAGTGATACATAGATATAATACGTGCTAAGACTGATCCGTTGGGCATTCCAGATTCATTGGGAACATATAGATTGATATTTCACCATTTATCACAACTCGTGTCCCATTTGTTTAAAAGCATTCAATCAAGGAATTCACTTTACCCACAATTCCGCAGTTGTTTACTTTAAGTAGAAGTAGAGAATGGCTAATCTTATCAGATGCCTCAGAAAAGTCCATTATTAAGATACCTGTCTGTTTACCGTCTTCTTGGTGTTTAGAGACGTCGTCTAAATTCTATCGATGAGGTTACCCATGATCTCGATTTACGAAACCCATTTTTAAGGGTATAAAGGATGTCATTATTATGTTTCCTTATATTTCATAATACTACTCACAATAATGTGGTCTAGTAACTTACAGCAAATGTAAGCTAGAGAAAAAAAACATTGTCTGTAATTTTCAGGTTTGTATTCAGGTTTATATAAACGTCTAAAATGGTTTGTAAAACAACACCAAGTACACAAAACAAAGTGATAAAGAATTAAACACTTTGTTGAATGACAAATTTTTCGTCCCACGGAGGGACTTTATCAATGTCTAATTGAATAAAATGTCCAATCAATATGGCGACAATAGCAATAATATGAATACACAATAGGGCTATACATTTAAATCAGTGATCGTGAAGGTTTTTTTCAGAATGGGCTCATGGCCCCTTCAAAAAATTTTCAATGGACCATTCTGAATTTCAATGGGCCATGCTATAATATGAATGGGCCATTGTAAAATTTACATTTAAAATTAAATAAATTTCCAGCACAATGCATATATATGTATTTTCATACTATAGCTCATGTAACATTTAAATAAATATAATTGATTGAAATTGAATTGCTTTTCAGTTTTCTAGTGATTTCTACAGACTCTGGATTCACTCATATTTACCTGCATTGTTATTCCAAGGACTGAAATGTTTAACTTTGCCCATTATCGAAACATACACTTTAATATAGCATGCTACATATTTAAGATTTCTCCATTTAATATCTATAAGCAATCAAATATCACTTATTTTTCTATTATTTTTATTATCCTATAAATTTATAATTATCAGGGCGAACATGTATCAGGTAATAGGGCGAACAGGAATTAGGGCTTCAAGCTTCATTTCTCCAATCCAGTAACACTGATGTATAGTTAAATTTGCATTGTAGATTTCCTTATCTTGACCAATATAATTGAGAAACCACTTACATTTTGTACCACAAGGAACAAGAACAATTTCACAAGTTGAAATTGAATATAATCAAAATTACAGAGAATAAAAAAAAATTAACATTTGATACACCTTTCATGCCTTTGTTATTGAATCTGTTCTCAACTCAGTTACACACACAGTAAATCAAATAAAGGTCAAAAGGCTTTATAAAGTCATACATTTCAAATGAATTTATATTCCAAGTAAATTTTAGCAATAAACAACCATGAACAGGACGGTATTTGCGGACGTCTTTCTCGTTAGCATCACAATCTGATGAGACAGGGTCGGGGGTACTTGTACGTCTTGTGAGCCAAAATCAATCATATTTTCAGTTTCTTTTCTCACGGAATCGTCAGGATCGAAATTGTTATTTCCATCTCGACCAATAAACGAAAACAATGTCTTTTTGCCAGGTAAAACAGGCAGACGCTGCTTTTTTCGGAGGCATTTTTCTAAGAAATTCAACTAAATACCGCCAAACAATAACTCGCAGACACGTACTTTCAGAAATATAATTTTTCGTTAAAATAAAATTTGATATTGAATTTTGGGATGATTTCATACAAATTTTCATTCACTTGATTCATATTTGACAAAAATCAAATTTACAAACATTTATTTGGAGTAACATTTGAAAAAAAA
>MJUT01048195.1:319714-377338 GCA_002080005.1 Gigantidas platifrons | reverse complement strand
CACCTCTAAACAGTGATGGTCAACAATACCACCAATATCAACAAAACAAACAATCACCTCTAAACAGTGATGGTCAACAATACCACCAATATCAACAAAATAAACAATCACCTCTAAACAGTGATGGCCAACAATACCACCAATATCAACAAAGTAAACAATCACCTCTAAACAGTGATGGCCAACAATCCCACCAATATCAACAAAGCAAACAATCACCTCGTAACAGTGATGGTCAACAATCCCACCAATATCAACAAAGCAAACAATCACCTTTAAACATTGATGGTCAACAATACCACAAATATCAACAAAGCAAACAATTACCTCTAAACAGTGATGGTCAACACTACCACCAATATCAACAAAGCAAACAATCACCTCGTAACAGTGATGGTCAACAATCCCACCAATATCAACAAAACAAACAATCACCTTTAAACATTGATGGTCAACAATACCACCAATATCAACAAAGCAAACAATTACCTCTAAACAGTGATGGTCAACAACGCCACCAATATCAACAGAACAAACAATTACCTCTAAACAAAGATGGTCAACAATACCACCAATATCAACAAAATAAACAATCACCTCTAAACAGTGATGGTCAACAATTCTACCAATATCAACAAAGCAAACAATCACCTCTAAACAGTGATGGTCAACAATACCACCAATATCAACAAAACAAACAATCACCTCTAAACAGTGATGGTCAACAATACCACCAATATCAACAAAACAAACAATCACCTCTAAACAGTGATGGTCAACACTACCACCAATATCAACAAAACAAACAATCACCTCTAAACAGTGATGGTCAACAATGCCACCAATATCAACAAAACAAACAATCACCTCTAAACAGTGATGGTCAACAATGCCACCAATATCAACAGAACAAACAATTACCTCTAAGCAGTGATGGTCAACAATTCCACCAATATCAACAAAACAAACAATCACCTCTCACCTTAACTCACTGATCACGAAAAGGAGGAACGACATACGACCTTGGAAATACAAGTCCTGATTTTGGACAGGCACAGAGATGTGCCGGGGTTCAATCGGTTAATAGGATCCCAACCTCTCCTTTAGATATGCAAGTATGAATATAATTATATTGTGCTTCGTCAAAACATTAAGAGTCATCTTGATACGGGTAACAGCTACCAGGGTTTAACTCATTAAACTGTCCGGACACCGTGTGACAAGGTGGTGAATAGGGGTGCTATCTCCATCGAGGTTGTTGGCTTATAATACGGAAACCCTGTCCGCGAATCATAGTGTTTGCAACTGTAAAACACGCTACAAAGAAATTTATGGAAACGTAAAACTATTTGGTGTAACACAAATAAGACCACTACATATGCCGTTGGAAACAGAGCTTGGGACAGGCACAAAAATGCTGCGGGGTTAAACCGGTTAATAGGATCCTAACCCTCCCGTCTTGATAACTGGATCATCTCCAGCGGCAATACATGTATACAAACGATAAATAAAACCTGCACAGATTCGCTGTCACTCAAAAAGACCACATACTATCACAAAAATGAATGACAAAATAAACACGGACAGTACAATAGCATGGTCAATGAATAACAAAATAAACACGGACAGTACAATAGCATGGTCAATGAATGACAAAATAAACACTGACAGTACAATAACATGGTCAATGAATGACAACATGGACAGTGGACAGTACAATAGCATGGTCAATGAATGCTCGTAATTAGTTGACTACTAGCTAGGAAGGTAGAATTTATTGGTTAAAGACCATTACTCTTTAATCAACAAAATCATAAGTTATACTTCTGACATATTTCAACAGACAGTTTGCATACCTCTGAATACAAACCGTGATCCTCTTCTCGACGACTTATTCCTTTATTCGTAGGAGGCAGATTTCAAACACAGGAGGGCCCGGGTGGTTCAATGAGGTAGGTAGTTGGATTACCTAACAACTCATACAAGCCTATCACCAATACGGCGTGGGTTCGCGCCCGGCCGTGTAAATTACAAAAAAGGGTGCACTCGAATCACAACCGCAAGTAATCAGTAAAGTTTACCAGTTGCTTGCCCATTGTCGGTAGTTCTCTCCGGGTACTCCGGCTTCTTCCACCACTAAAACTGGTCGCCATGATATAGCTGAAATATTGCTGAAAGTGGCATTAAACACAATCAATCAATCAATCAATCAATCAAACAGAGGATTATCAAGAGAAATGAAAAGAATATAGCCCAATCCTTTAGTTTCATTTTCCGCTATATAGATGATGTCCTTTCACTAAATAATTCTAAGTTTGGTAATTTTGTTGATCGAATTTATCTCATTGAGCATGAAGTAAAGGATACAACAGATACAGATATGCATGCTCCATACCTTGACCTATACCTCGAAATAGACAGTGAGGGCTGGTTAGGAACGAAATTTTACAAGACATTATTTCATTTTTCCCATCGTGAACTTTCCATTAATATGTAGCAACATTCCAGCAGCACTTACATATGGAGTATATATCTTGTCTTTGATAAGTTTATGTGGTAGAGTGGTATACAAGGAAGAAAATTCATAACTTACCATCTAAGGAATGAAATTTATCTGGTGTTTCAATAGTATTTTTAGTTACTCTGGACAGTGCTCGTAGACCACATTACAAAAAGTGTCAAACTTGAGGTCGATACAGACTCAATTGAACCTCTAATGTGCGGTCCATAAAGGAAACTTTAAAATATATATTTGTAGTCCAAGGGTTGTGAAATCAGTGCATATCACAATTTAGGTATATAAGGGAACGACCACTAAGCTTTTAGGTGGTTACTATGTTTTGTTTTCCGTAAAATTCTATATGAAATATATCTTCACATAAAAGATGCAAAATAATAATAATCTGACCCTGCAGTTTTCAACAACAAATTTACCGATTATTCATTTCCAAAAAAAAAATCATCTGATTTTGTTTCGGTGGAAAAAAGACTTTCTGTCTCAGGGGAAACATCATAGCACCCCTTTCCGCCCCTGAGGGTTAAATTGTTGGTCCCTAAGATCAACCCTAGTCGGTAGATAAATCAATCGAATCGGACACAATATTACCTGGACTCCGGACCAATATTTTGTTTTCATATTCATTAATGAAGCGTACTTAAGGAAACAGCACAAAATGCTATTTTTGTAGTACCTTAATTATACTTGAATGCCTGTCAATGTAGGTTTAGAGTTATGGTGCTTAACGCCACTTTCAACAATATTTCACTTATATCTCTGCGGTCAGTCTTATTAGTGGAGGACACCGCGGGGTACTCGGAAAAAAACCACAAGTCACTGGCAATCTTCATCGACATAATGTTGTATCGAGTACACCTGGTCATTAGCGGGATTCGAACGCACAACTTCAGTTGTGATAAGCATAGAGTACATAGGTACTAGTAGTTGGTTATCCAACTACCATATGATGACGACCACGACTCCCCCGCTTGTCAGTGTAATGCTGGGTATTATTAGTGTGGCAAGTTTGAAGTTACCAAAGGGGTAATCGGAAGTCGCAGAAATTGAAGGACAGACAATACAATTGCCGAGTGAAAAAGGTCAAAACGACAAACAATGATCTACAAAATTTGTTTCACATTGAACGACACGACCTCACAAAAAAAAAAAAAACGGGGATGAAATCGGGTGATCCGTAAAGTTTAACATCTGACTCCCGTCGTGTTAGTGTTACCGAAGAGAACACCAACTGATATCATTATACGTAAATAAATAGAAATTACATAAGTAACTAGATCTAATGATGACATGATTCAATGTAATATCAAATATGCGAGGGGCCTGGGTGGCTCAATGAGTTAGGTCGTTGTATCTAACAACTCATACAAGCATATCACCAATACGGAGTGGGTTCGCGCCCGGCTTTGTAAATTACAAAAAAGGGTGCACTCGACGCGCAGTCTCAAGTGATAAAGTTTACCAGTTGCTTGCCCATGGTCGGTGGTTCTCTCCGGGTACTCCGGCTTCCTCCACCACTAAAACTGGTCGCCATGATATAGCTGAAATATTGTTGAAAGTGGCGTTAAACACCAAAAATCAAATCAAATATGCGATATGACATACTAACCCTTCCGGACCACAGGAGTCCATGAATAATCATTATAACTAATTTTTGATGGCCCATCAGTTACACATATTCACCAATTTCAATTGCATCGGTCAACTAGAATAAAAGTCATTAGACGGAAACTATACATATGGCGACAACTTCCAGACCCATAGCATAATACGTCCTTCTCCCCCACCGTCCCACCCCCTTTCCCCAATGTTTTAAATATTAAAGTATTACAGACGACGATTCATGCAAAGTGATGACAATGCCTTACATGACCCTTTGGGTCAGGCAAAATAAAAGATTCATGAGCTTTTTGTACAAACATGTAATACGTGCATGTAATTGCAAATATTTCCAAAACTCAATAACATAAACTTGTGAAAACATCAAGTTTTGTAGTTTCTGAGAAAAAGATTAAATGTGAATGTAGGGTTAGGGCTATGGTGTTTAACGCCACTTTCAACAATATTTCAGTTATATCGTGGCGGTCAATTTTATTGGTGGAGGAAACCGGAGTACGCAGAGAGAACCACCGATCTGCATAGCAAGTCACTTACAAACTTTATCACATAATGTTGTATCAAGTACACCTCACCTGAGCGAGGTTCGAACTCACAACGTTAGTGGTGATAGGCACTGATTGCATAGGTAGTTATAAATCCAACTACCATACGATCATGACCACAACGGTCGCTGAATGTGAAATGTTATGGATAGCAGACAAAAATTCAACTTAAGCGTTAATACCTCACTTGGCCTTTTGGATCAGCTGAGTTAAAGTTTGCTCAGCATGCTTAATTTCTATTTTTATTAAGGTGGTACCTAACACTACAGGGAGATAATTCTTTAAAATCAGTTGAACGTTTTGATCATATGACGTTTGTATGCAGATTCCAAGCATCTCGGTGATCAAAACCACAGAGAAAAGCTGCTATGTGGCTAGTGAATTTATAGCTCTGAGTCTGTTGGTTGGAATTTGTTAAAATTTTTATATTTATTACAGTGGATATATTCAAACACACTGCCAAAAAAATAAGAAAATTAAACGAGCAGATCAAATTTTACCTGAAGTGTATGGTACCACCTTAAACATCATAAAAATATTCAAAGATCCTTTCAAACACTATTTTGTAATAAGAAAGCAGACGGTCATTATATAACAGTAAAGCATGAACATGATGAAAATCAAGCTATTGCATTGATAGATCATATAGATTTATAAAATGTTTAATATCTTACCTTGATACCTATTTATTGCCAATGCTTCAACATAAAATCGACAGGATGATAGAATGCATAACAGTGAACTTAGCTCAGTGCAAAGATAGTTAATATGATACTCTGCCACAGAACTCAATCCAGTGAAAATGCGTAATATTGGACATTTCTTAAAATTGCTGTGAAGGTGTCATCTGCACAAACTGTTTATGCCTACAATATAATAACATTGTATAAAAACAACTAACATAAAACTGTAAAATGAATTCAGATAATTATTAAGGTTTGAGGAAAATAAATTGATTGCAAGTGTGGTACCATTTGCCCGGTGATATTAAAGAAAAAATGAACACAAAAACCAATGACAACATCTTGCATAATTCCTTAGGTCAGGCAAATTATCTATAATTAATAGAGGGTAATTAGGATCTGTTTATCGAAATGCTTGTACATATTTAGTTTACCTGATCATAAGCCGAAAATCACGATTTCAAAGTATCTTGTTTAACACTTTCAATTGACCACCTACCCACCCATCTTCCAAACATGCAAATTTTCGTACTTTGGATTAATAAAAGGCCCCTTTTCGAATTATTAATATTTTCAATATTCTTGTTAATACTTGTAAAATTTCAACATATAAGCATCATTAAAAAGAAATATTTTCAACAGATGCAGAATTTAATTTAACATTACTACAATTATCATTATTTACAAGAAACTGATTGAGGTGTTTGTCTGGTTATGAGAAGGTAACCATGCGAAGTGAACAAGGATTTTTTTTTTAGGTACGCCCTTATTTTGATTTCTATGAAACGACACTTCGAATTCATGGAGGAGCGTTTTCAAGTGTTAAAATCGGAAAACGAGACATGGAAGTACTAAATAAATAACATGCATCAAAATAAGGACATACTGTAGGACGACATGAGACAATGTATACAGGGCCGTCTTAACAGCATGATACCCCCCTCCTCCCCCCCCCCGAGAAAAGCAATGTATTTTGGCCCATATCTACACAACCCACAACCACTCACAGGAATAAAACTGTAATGTCGATAAAATTAAGAATATATTTACTAGATTGGTACTTCCAACAAAATGACATTACAAACATTAAAAAAAAACACGCCGTACACAACATAAATAGATTAGTATGGGGCCCCAATGTTCGTTGGGCCCCCGGGCAACTGCCCATCGTGCTCATGCGTAAAGATGGCACTGAATGTATTCAACATTCGGTGCCCTTGCCACGTCAACGATCCACACTGGTGAAATCGTGACACATGGGTCACAGTACCGCTATATATAACTGTACAGTGTATATGTATTAAGTATAATTGTGTTAATATTATTTGTCTTTTTATTCAGGGCCCGGGTGGCTCAACGAGTTAGGTAGTTGGATTTCCTAACAGCTCATGCAAGCCTAATATCAATACGGCGTGGGTTCGAGTCCGGTTTTGTAAATTACAAAAAAAGGGTGCACTCGACTCGCAGCAGCAAGTGATAAAGTTTACCGGTTGCTTGCCCATGGTCGGTGGTTCTCTCCCGGTACTCCGGCGTCCTCCACCACTAAAACTGGTCGCCATGATATAGGTGAAATATTGTTGAAAGTGGCGTTAAGCACAATCAATCAATCAATCAATCTTTTTATTCGTTAGGAGCTCTCATTTCTATTCCATGTTTAGTAAAAATGTTTGTATTTATCGCTCCTGTTATTGTTTTAAGCAGTTAGTCGTTGTAGCTGCGGAATCTTCTTTTTTCTGTTTTTTTGTTACCATATATCAGACTGAAACATTTGGGAATATCCAACTATCTAACATCATGGGGGAGGGGGGGGGTATATTTTTTATATTTGAAAAAAAAAGATTACTGGTGCCAAATTTGATAGAAAAGAATTTACCTAGAAGATGCAACAAATGTGTCTGTTATAGCGAGCTTTAAAATTTGACCTCATATAAATCTCTAAGAATAAAAAAAAAACCTCACACAAATCGGACGTAAAATGTTAGTAGTACAGTCTTAAAGAGTACATCTATAAAAGAAATCGCTGTCTATAAAGGGCAGTCTCATTTTTCCTATTAAGGAATAGAGCATTACCTGTATATAAAGGGCATCTGCTTATAAAGTTATAGATGCGGACATAGCGGTTGAGAGACCAGCGTCCATAGAAGATCCTAAAGCATAGAGACCAGCGTCCATAGAAGATCCTAAAGTATAAAGACCAGCGTCCATAGAAGATCCTAAGGTATAAAGACCAGCGTCCATAGAAGATCCTAAAGTATAGAGACCAGCGTCCATAGAAGATCCTAAAGTATAGAGACCAGCGTCCATAGAAGATCCTAAAGTATAAAGACCACATTTACATGTTCCCTTGGTGGCCTTTATATACAGGTTTGACTGTAATAGTATAAAATCAGACCAGGACTTCTCTACTATAGTTTAAAATACCAGTATAAGAAAACGTTAGATTAAAATCAGAGCATATGCAGACATTACCTACATTGTATCAAGACAACTGAAGAATATGAGAACAACATTGCCAGTAGGCTATGAAAAAGGGTTAGAGGTTTAGTAGAAAATATTGAAACAACTAATTAATGTTTTGTTTCCAACTTTATATTCGCATATCAAAAATGTGTCCTTAATATTTTTGAGATCAGAAAGAAGAAAAAAATACAGATAGCTCCCCTACTTGAACATGCATACTCAATTATATTCTTGATTATGTAAAACATGGAGAGACTACAGAGTTTTATGTAAATCAAGAAGCCCCATGCTCCACATCATCAGTTACTGGCGATAATGATCTGTCTTATCAGTCTCCCCAATGAATACAGTGTAAATATCTAATAAGGGATGGAATATAGAATATTTACTGGGGGGCATCTTTCTGGATTTGAAAAGGTAGTCAATAAATTGTAAAATGGCGCCTCGTGGACATTTTTGTCTTGTCTTAGGACTGAATTAAACAATGTTATTTGATTTAAAAATGCGTTGTTTTTGTTGTTGTTTGTCGCGTGTAAAAGTTCACTATAGAGCTTGCATTATACTTGTCTGTATGATTCCGACTATAAATAAAGATTATTGCATTGTATTGTTTTTTTGTTTGTTTGTTTTTGTTTTTTTTGTTTTTTGGTTTTTTAGCTTTGCTGTTGATTATATGATCCCTATTTAAAACAAGAAATTTGATCATCTGAAATTGTAATCCATTTTTTTCTCATAGTCCATGGTTTTGGAACAAAAGATAAATCCTTGCAATGTTTAAATCCATGTTGTAAAGTTAGTGGCTATCATTCACATATTAATTTGTTTTGACAAGAACATTGAACCTTCTGATAAAAGACGTCCAATGGCTTGTATCTAAAATGTTCCTGTCGTATTGTTTCAGTCGCGTGGCATACAACATGGTACATTAGACTCCATTTCTAAAATTGATTCCGCAGAAAACATCATCTTTATCGAATAAATCTATCTATCTATCTATCTTAATCTATCTTCGACCGTACATATGTAACAGGTGGTTGAAATAAATCAAACTGTACACGTCATGAGACGGCCCCTCATCCGTAGACCGGAAATAAGATTATTCAATGAGTGGCCATTTGCAGGAGAAATTACAATGACAGAAAACAGGAAATATTACTACTAACTAAGGAATGAATGACAGTTGGTTTGTTTTTAAAATTGAAGGTCGTCTTATTGACCTTAACATGCACATGCACACTATTAACTAAACTACATTTCTAAACATTGACAACAACAACAACACCGGTCAATATCTTCAAATATTATTTTGATCGAAACCATATAATTTATGTGTCAATAACTTTCGTATTTGTTGTATCGTGTCAGAGATTTTGATCTTAATATTTAATTTCGTGGGAAGACATTGAGATCAGGCAAAATGTTCAAGTTTGGACATAAAAGTAAAGACAAGGACCAGAAAGATAAGG
Organism: Gigantidas platifrons; assembly: GCA_002080005.1. NCBI lineage: Eukaryota > Metazoa > Mollusca > Bivalvia > Mytilida > Modiolidae > Gigantidas > Gigantidas platifrons. Next base: position 368,052 of record MJUT01048195.1, on the reverse strand, counting down.
AGAAAGATGACAAGAAGAAAGAAAAGAAGGAGAAAAAAGAAAAAGAGAAGAAAGACAAACAAAGAGTACCAATGACACAGGAGGAAATTAAGCGTCTGGATGAAGTTAAAAAAGGTGTTTTCAGGCATTTTAGTGTCCGTGATAAATCTAAAAAATCAGGTCATAAATCACATGATGAAGGCGTACACGTAGATAGGGATAGTAGTGATAGCAGTATAAGCTCTGGTGGTCATAAAAGTCCAAGTGTAGAGGAGCTGGCAAAATCACCGGCAGTACGACCAATACCTGAGCCAAGAAAATTTACCCCAATCCCTGAACCGAAGCCTAAGAGTATCCTTAAAGCTAAAATGAGCAACCCACAATCGATCAGCACCGTAATGGACCCCCTAAGTTTACAAGAAAACACGGTAAGCAACTGCTTAAATGCTCATATAGTAGGAGAACATAATGGAGACGTTAAACATTCAGTCAATGGAGATTCGTCACCACAACTTCCAACCTCACCTACTTCACCGAAATCTCCTGAAACAGTTCATGAAAAATCTTTTAAAACAAAGTTGAGATTACCAGCCATCGTCCCTCCTAAACCTCCAAGGATTCGAGAACTTGACCTGCATAGACAACCAACAGGTGGGTTTGGTTTTAGTTTGAGGAAAGGAATAATAACAGAGAAAGGTGGAGGAGATACTGAGGAGACAAAACATTTTGTGATTTTTGCCGAACCTGGTAGTGGACCAAAAGCACCACAAACTGGACTGATTCCTGGGGACCGATTGGTAGAAGTAAATGATGTAAATGTGCAAACCATGACAAGAGAAGAAGTGGTAGAGATAATTAAGAAGTCTGGTGAAACTTTGCGTATCTGTGTACAGCCAATACCAGAACTGATAGAGCTCAGCGTACGTCCAGCTTTAGATGGAAGCAAGATAGAAATACAAGATGATGTCGTCAAAGGTGGAACATTGAAAAGAAATGCCAGTCTACGATACAAGAAAGGGGTTAGTACTAAATGTATTATTATTGATTTTCATAAAATTATATCTTTATTACAGTACTTTCAGTAGCCAGCTGTGTTTTAGATTTTAGTGTATAAAAAAAAAAGAGTTAATTTCTTGGCTACATTATGACTAAACATGCTAAACAATTTCAGGAGCTGCATGATGAATACATGGCCCTATTGACTCTCTTCGTTGTCGAGTCAAATAAACATGTTATGAATCCGGGGTGGAGGAGACTAAATTCTGAAACTAAAAATATATACATTTAGTCATACATGTATTTGTATGTCTTTTTTTTTTTTTAGCTTTGTGAAATTTTTGGCATTATGTCTATAACTGTACAATAACTGAAGATAGTAAAATTCTTGAACTGCAAAATTTGTCACACATATATAAGACGAAAATCAAAACAATATACATGTACATGTATTAGATTAGTTGTTAGTATTCTGAAAAATTATTGAAGTCGTATTAGATGATTACTATGTTGTTTCAGCGAAAAATTGCTGATAACTAAATTATCTGGACCGAATATTCAGGTTCAAATATATAAGGAACAAATTCCATACTGTCTGATTCCCTATTCATTAATACTTGGATGTACATTTGTACATTTTCTTGACTAGTTGATCATGTGAATTGTGTTGCCATTGGTAACTGATGATGCTGGAAATAACTAGAACAGGAGGAGTGAATTTACTACCTTTGTGTGAATATGACAGCTGCCTTGTTGGTAGGAATTTGATGATACAGTGGAACCTGTGCAATCCGACACCTGAGTTTTCCGACATCCTGTAACATCTGACAAAAATTTATGGTCCCAAAGTAGTTCTGTTAACATAAATAAAACTCGAGTATTCCGACATCCTGTACAATCCGACACATTCCTTGGTGTGTCGGATTAGACAGGTTCCACTGTATCTGATTTGACACACCCAATTAATAGGTTTCAGTGATTCTTTTGACCTAAAAATGTAGTTTCTTACTTTTTTTAACAAATAATTACATTTTTATAACACTACATTATGATTGGGTTTCCTTCTCATTTCCTACATTTTGTATCTTGAGAAAACCACAGATCTACAGCAAATATAAAGGACAGATTTTATCATATAACATTGTATCAAGTACACTTTTCCATAATTAAATGTTTATGTGGTTGGAAACTGAATCGACTACCTCACTATTGTGGTCATACAGACCCCATGAGTTATATACCGTGTCTAGCACCTGAATAATATGTATAACTCTTTTAAAGTTGTCCGAACCAACCCTAATCTCCCCCTTGCATTGACCATTCAAGTCATACATTGTAACGCTAATAAAACAAGGTAGTGATATTGAATAAAGTTCGTAAAAAAGCTTTGCTGAAAGTTTGCAGGCTTTGTGACCATTTCAAGATACCTAGACACCTATTACTGGTAACTAAATTTTTGCTGAAAAAGTATGACCTGGGAAAATAAATTCTGTTTGAAAATGTTTAGTTTTATGTTATCAGTGCAGCCTAATAATTTTTATCAATTTCAAGGACTTCAAAGTATGAAGATAAGTAATATCTCATTTATTTTGAGAAGAAAACTAGTTAATTGTATTGTATCCACTTCTCCTGACAAATTAGCTGCAAATTTTGTAAGGAAGAGGGTATTGTGCATTAATAATTGGGATCCCATTAACAGTTTTAACCCCCGCCACATTTTATTCCAGTCCCCAGCCAGAAACTGGAGTACCAACCTCATATGCAGGGCTTTCAATATTTTTCAAGTATACCAGTACTTCATTATTAGCTCACCTGACCCGAAGGGTCATGTGAGCTATTGCTATCACTGGGCGTCCGTCTGTCGTTAGCTTTTTGCATTTTAATCAACTCCTCTAAAACCACTGGGCCAATTTGAACCAAACTTTGGTGGAATGGTCCTTGGGTGGTCCCCTTTCAGAATTGTGTCCGACAATCCCCCCCGCCTACCAAGATGGCTGCCATTACTAAAAATAGATAATTCAGCAAAAAATCACTTAAAAATTATCTTCTCTGAGACTGCTGGGCCAATTGGGCCCAAACTGTGGTGGAATGGTCTTCAGATGGTCCTCTTTGAGAATTGTGTCCGACGACCCCGGCCACCAACCAAGATAGCAGCCGTTACTAAAAATAGGAAATTCAGCAAAAAATCACTTAAAAATTATCTCCTCTGAAACTACTGTGCCAGTTGGGCGCAAACTATGGTGGAATGGTCTTTAGGTGGTCATCTTTCAGAATTGTGTCCGACGACCCTGGCCGCCAACCAAGATGGCCACCGTTACTAAAAATAGGAAATTCAGCAAAAAATCACTTAAAAATTATCTCCTCTGAAACTGCCTTGCCAATTGGGCCCAAACTATGGTGGAATGGTCTTTAAGTGATCCCCTTTCAGACTTATGTCCGACGACCCCGGCCACCAACCAAGATGGCTGCCATTACTAAAAATAGAAAATTCGGCAAAAAATCACTTAAAAATTATCTCCTCTGAAACTGCTGGGCCAATTGGGCCCAAACTATGGTGGAATGGTCTTTAGGTGATCCCCTTTCAGAATTATGTCCGACGACCCCGGCCACCAACCAAGATGGCTGCCATTACTAAAAATAGAAAATTTGGCATAAAATCACTTAAAAAGTTTCTCCTCTGAAACTGCTGGGCGAATTGGGCCCAAACTATGGTGGAATGGTCTTTAGGTCATCCTCTTTCAGAATTCTGTCCGACGACCCTGGCTGCCAACCAAGATGGCTGCCGTTACTAAAAATAGAAAATTCAGCCAAAAATCACTTGCAAATTATCTCCTCTGAAACTGCTGGGCCAATTGGACCCAAACTATGGTGGAATGGTCTTTAGGTGATCCCCTTTCAGAATTCTGTCCGACGACCCGGCTGCCAGCCAAGATGTCCGCCACTACTAAAATTATCAAATTTGGCAAAAAAATCACTTAAAAATTGTCTCCTCAGAAAGCACTGGGTCAAGTGGGCCCAAACTATGGTGAAATGGTCTTTAGATGGTCTACCTTCAGAATTATATCCGACAACCCCCGCCCCCCTCCGCCAAAGAAGATGGCAGCCATTGCTAAAAATAGAAGATTCGCCAAAATTCATTAAAAATTATCTCCTCTGAAACTGCTGGGCCAACTTTGAGCCAGGTGAGCGATTACAAGCTCCTAGGAGCATCTAGTTTAAAGATGGTACTGTTTATTAAAATTTGAACAACTCGCATGAATATCTTATACAACACTGTTTAATAATATCAGGAGGTACCAAAGACCATTTTAGGCTGTAAAAGTACATGGTACCACCCTTTATTGAAAGGCCTGCATATTTCATGGTCTTTTTTTATGTTAACTGATTTGAGGTGAGAGGTGATTGTTCGCTTTGTTGATATTGGTGGAATTGTTGTCCATCACTGTTTAAAATTTCTTTTCATGGTTTTTAATATACATGTACATGTACAAGTATGTAACAAGTCTGTACAATTGTACTCCATATCATAATACATGTATGAATATATGTACATGTATGTATCCTGTACATGTATACATATCTCGTCTTTGAAGGAAGAGTCGTTAAAATTAATTATTCATCTCTTATATTCAGTATATTGTATATATGTAGTATATAATTGATAAATGTCTATAAAATACAATGTAAGTGTATCTGTATACATGTATATTTAATATTCCTCTATGATGTTTACATGTAGTGCCTGGACAAAGGAACCATGTGTGGTTTTATTGTTATTTTATATGAAAGACAAGACATAAATAATATATTAATTTCACATATTTACCATTATCTGTGTTTATGCTAACCCTATACCAACCTAATATTTACCATTATATAGACACTGTACTGTATTAATTGAATTTTCTATATAAAGGCCAAAGAAAAAATTATCTGTGTTTATGCTAGCCTTATACCAACCCTAATTTTTAGTGTCTTACTCTATATTTTTTATTGCCATTTTTGGATCTGATCCCTGTCCTGTAATTAATTGATTGACTGATTATTGCTTAACATTGAGTGAGCAGTATTTCTTGATTATTGCTTTACATTGAGCAAGCAGTATTTCTTGATTATTGCTTGGCATTGAGCGAGCAGTATTTCTTGATTATTGTTTAACATTGAGCGAGCAATATTTCTTGATTATTGCTTAGGCCAATATGTGTGTTTACGGTCACATGTGACGTCAAAAAAATCTAGGGTCGGTCGACATTAATTTTTTTTTTTAAGCTATCGGCAAAACCGGAATCCAATTCCAGTATTTTTGTTTTCGAAATTTCAGGTAAGCCGTTATTTGACTTGTTGAAGCTCTTTTATGACGAGTTACGCAGTTTTTCTACCTTCTTTGCTCTCAATTTCGACAAAAAGCTAGCGGTTGAATAAATAAAACATTGCTGCTGATCAAACAACAAAAATGATTATCCGAATTCTGTGTAAAAATTGATAGGGTCGATCGGGTGACCGTAAATACACATATTTTTTTTTTTTGGTAGCATTGAGCGAGCAGTATTTCTTGATTATTGCTTAACATTGAGCGAGCAGTATTTCTTGATTATTGCCTAGCATCGAGTGAGCAGTATTTCAGCTATATTCAGGATTAGATCATGTTCAATAATGTATAAAATTTACATAAAAATGGGGGAAGGAATGGGTCAACTGAAGCAACAGCTTTTGACTGCCACTGAAAACCTGAAGATTTGGGTAGGGATGAAAAATTGTCTTTTTTAAAGATAGGCTTCAATGCGTCTATTCTTTTTTCACGGAATCTACAAACAAGGTCTTTAGTGTACAAGGGGTGTGGCACTCTCCAAACATGTCTTCCACTATGGTGCACGGTTGTCTTCTATAATCTAGGAAAACGTTTTAAACGAAATAAAACTTTTGGTCTCCTTCATGTACATAACTGTACCTATCATTTTTTTTTTTAATGTATGTGGAAACAAAGGTGTTTTTTTTCATTGGCCTACTTCAGTTTATTATTTAAATAATAATGTAATAATAAATGTGGTGTTCCTGTTACATAATAAATGGTTCACTGATTTAATGGGGTATAAATTAACTTAACAGCCAGGTAAAATGCACAAAGGTTTTCAAGTATTAAAACATTTATTTTCTTCCTGTATACAGTGAGACCTGTCTAATTTAAAAATTGAACCTCTTTGCCATTGGGACCAAACTTTTGTGTTTGGTATACACAGGTATTAATTAACTGAACCTAATTGGGATCAAACTTTTGTGTTTGGAAAAGACAGGTGTGCAGTTTATACAGGTTACATTATCAAAGATTTTCTAGATTTGGACTTTATTTCAAGTTCAGTTTATAGAGGATTCCTATTTTTTTCAGGGCTCAGTTTTAGAAAGGTTATAATTGCTGTATATAGTATATAATCCATGAATTATTAAAATAGCAAGCCACCCTTAAAATATTGTTTGTTTGGCATTGCCGACCCACACTATCTGCAGGTGGGTAGGTACAATTGTAGGTAGGGAATTAACAAATTTTTTTTTTTACATTTGAAAGGTTTATATTTTCAAACTGGTTTTTCACAGGAACACAGAGGAACATATGACATTTAAGAATCAAATTTAATGCAACATAAAGAACAGCAAAAATCAAATTATATTTTCATAAAAAAAACATTTTCTGTCTGTCAGACAGACAGTTGAATTTTGAAATCAGAGCCCTAACTTTTAACTCTGGCAATCTGACACTAAATGAAAAGCAAAGATGATTGGTATTTTTGATAAAATGTTCACCCCCCCCCCTTAACTGATGCATTGCAGCATAGGGGGATGCTTTCCACTGCAGGCCTCTTCGACATTATTTTCGTTTCAGCAGACTATTTTCTATTCTATGTCGTTGAAGCGTTTGCTCTCAATACAGTGTACATCAAGCGCTTTCACGATCGAGATTTGAAATAAATAAAGCACGGAACAAACTCCATGGACACGATCGAAATTCCGGGGCGATTCCGATTTTTTTCATAAATTTTTTTTTGGTCTGAAACGCAAATAAAATAATTTGGGCGGTAAGTTTTTCAGTGGGTCGGGCGCCAATGCCAAATAAATAAAATTTTATTTTAGGCCCCAATATCTGTCTTGTTTTATCTGGCCTTTGGCTTTATGTACAGGTTACAATTATATCCACTATTCATTAATGGTAAAATGAGACTGCCCTTTATAGACAGTGATTTGTTATATAGAGGTGCCCTTTAATGCACGTTTGACTGTATTATAGACTATGATTTGTTATATAGAGGTTCCCTTTAAGGCAGATTTGACTGTATTATTGACAGTGATTTGTTATATAGAGGTGTCCTTTAAGGCAGATTTGATTGTATTATAGACAGTGATTTGTTATATAGAGGTGTCCTTAAAGACAGGTTTGATTGTATTATAGACAGTGATTTGTTATATAGAGGTGTCCTTTAAGGCAGATTTGACTGTATTATAGACTATGATTTGTTATATAGAGGTGCCCTTTAAGGCAGGTTTGACTGTATTATAGACAGTGATTTGTTATATAGAGGTGCCCTTTAAGGCAGGTTTGACTGTATTATAGACTGATTTCTTATATAGAGGTGTCCTTTTAAGGCAGGTTTGACTGTATTATAGACAGTGATTTGTTATATAGAGGTGCCCTTTAAGGCAGGTTTTATTGTATTATAGTATAGACACTTGATGTTAAATTACAGTAGGATAGCTTCCTTCTTTGGAAGGAATAAAAATGAAATAAAATAAAGATTATTTTTATACCCCCCGCAAACAAAGTTTGGGGGGTATATAGGTTTCACCCTGTCTGTCTGTCCGTCTGTCTGTCCGCATAGAGGGTACATGGTTTGTCCGCGCAACTCCTCCTACAGTTTTTCTGCTAGGAAGTTTTTATTTTGCAGATCATTTGTACATATATCAAAGATGTGCATGTGGTAAGGATTTGGATTTTTTTGCATTTTTACCAAAAATATAGATTGTTGAACTTAGTCATTTTTTGGTGAATTTGGCAAAAAAGGGTACATGGTTTGTCCGCGCAACTCCTCCTAAAGTTTTTACGCTAGGAAGTTTTTATATTGCAGATCGTTTGTGCATACATCAAAGATGTGCATGTGGTAAGGATTTTGATTTTCATGAATTTTTACCAAAAATATAGATTGCTGAACTTACATGTACAAAATGTAGTCTTTTTTTTGTGAATTTGGCTAAAAGGGTACATGGTTTGTCCGTGCAACTCCTCCTACAGTTTTTCTGCTAGGAAGTTTTTATATTCTAGATTGTTTGTACATATATCAAAGATGTGCATGTGGTAAGGATTTTGATTATTGTGCATTTTTACTAAAAAAAAATATAGATTGTTGAACTTAGCCATTTTTGTGTGAATATGGCAAAAAAGGTACATGGTTTGTCTGCGCAACTTCTCCTACAGTTTGTAAGTTATGAAGTTTTTACATTGCAGAACATTTGTACTCATGTCAAAGATGTGCATGTTGTAAGGATTTAGATTTTCATGAATGTTACCAAAAAATATAGATTGTTGAACTTAGTTAATTTTTTTTATTTGTGAATTTGGCTGAAAGGGTACATGGTTTGTCCGTGCAACTCCTCTTACAGTTTTTATGCTACGACGTTTTTATTTTTGTTGAATGTGATTAAACATTATAGTTTGACAAATAATATATTTTTCGTGCAGACTTAGTTTTCATAAATCTTGGACACCGTCAGAGTGAAGCGGGGGTGGGGGGGGGGGGTATTAGTCCCACTATGCGGACAGTTCTAGTTGTTATATCTCTCCATGTGTACACCACTTTTTTTTATCTTTTTGGGAAAGTTTAGCTAAACAGTTTAAATTGATGACCTTTGGTTTAAATTTCTTGCTCTGAAGGTCTATGAAATTATTTGACTTGAACATACTGATAGATTATTTCAGAAATGTGTTGTGTTTACTATATTAGATATTTTTTTTTTATCAGCATATTCTTTTTTCTCTGGCTATTTAGATACCAAATATTTGTTGAGTTCACTTATGGGTTAAGTATTGAGGTTATGGTGTTATTTATTGCCACTTTCAACAATATCTTAGTTATAAGATGGCAGTCAATTTTATTTGCTGAGTTCACTTGTGCTATGTGATGTTGTTCATTATTCAAGTGTAATATATGTTTATTTTGTAAACATTGCTGAGAGTCAAAGAATATTGGATACATAATATTTCTCTTATAATTACTTTTTTTTAATTTTAGTTTAAACATATTTTTATTTGCTAAATATAACAAATAGGGATCGGACACAAGTTTTACCAACTTATGAAGTCTTCTCCCGAATACAATAATTTACAATATGGATTTGCATGCGCAATGAAAGGATATAGTATGTATATAATAGCATAGAGTTAAATAAACAAAGGATGATTATAGATAGATAAGATAAGATAAGATAATTTTATTAAACCAATTTTGGGCCCACAAGGGGCATATAAAGAAAACATTCAAAGATAGAAATCCAAAAAAGAAAGAATACCACACAAACACAAAACCAACATAATTTACATAATACAACATGCATGAGTAATTAATATATAATAACATGAATAATGAACAGATAATTGTATGCAATAATCTAGCTGGCCTTGAGAGGAGGACTAAGTATAGGTATCGGGTGTGTTGCTAAGATATTAATTGTATAAGTATTGAGGGTATAATACATATAAATATGAGCTTGTACACAAATGAATTTAATAATAGTACTTATTATGTGTTCTGGTTAAGGGAGGATCTTTTTTCAAAGTTTTTTAGAATAAATTCCGATAATTTATTTATAATATTTATATTTTCATTATTCAGTAACCAGTAAAATTTGTCTTTAGTTTGAAGAGAGGCGACTTGATTATTATCATTATAAATAAAGTCCATAAATATCTTTCTTTCAACGCTATACAATGGACATTTTAAGAGGAAGTGCATTTCATCTTCTACATCATTATTGTTACAGTAAAGACATGTTCTTTCTTCTCTTACAATTTTTATTAATTTATTTTCTTTATTTGGTTTTCTTTCATATCTGCCAGTTTCTATACTAAACTGTGTGCACTTATTCTAAATTTAGTGATTATCTGTCTATTATACAAAAACATAGGTCTAGACAATATACAATAAAAAAAAAAGAAAAAAGAAAAGCGAATAAATACTTTTGGAGATGTGTGTTGGTTCTTTAGATCATTTAGACAATTGTAAATCTTTTGGAGTCTTTAATATATTTAAAAGCATGTTTAAAAATAGTTGTATTTTCTTGATATGTTAGGAGATCACTCCCTTTTGTCAGTAGATTTACATCAATATTAATGTTAGAAGGTAGCCAGTTAAGACTATTAAATAATATTTCCCTATTATCTGTATATTTGTCACAATCGAAAAAGAAATGGTGAGAATTTTCACATGGTGCACCACAGTTACAGGAAGCATTTGATACAATTTTAACTTTACATAAATGGTAATTCAATAATTACTTCCTGCTGTCCTTAGACTCTTTATACAAAACAAATGTAATAGAGGAAAGTATTGTCTGTCAAAGGTTATCTCTAGGGGGTCACATAGGAGGTTAAGCTTATCTTGAGGAAAACTTTAAAAATTCTTAGTTTAAATCTGTTTGATCCAAGATTTGTTTCATATTATTTATCAATAAGGATTTAATGGATCAAATTTTATTCCTACTTCAAATTACAATGTTAAATTACATCAAAAGATTTATCAATTACAGTGTATATTATAGCCCTCCAGGTCTTGACCACACAAATAAAGTTGTCATAGATAACATGTTATTATTTCACAACATGTTTAATTTCTGTATTTTTAATATCACTTGCCCTGCCCACAACCATGTCAAAATTCTTCTATTGATTCACTATTATGAAAAGAAAATTTAAACAGTGATTGTCAACAATGTGTCCACCAATATCAACAAAACAGACAATCACCTTCCACCTCAACTCATTGAACATTAATAAAAGACCATAATATATGACATTGTATACTTATTACAATGTATTGCCTCTTGTGTGTAACTTTTGTATATATAGTGTATTTTACAATGTATGTTGAAATATGTCAATGAGGGCCTCAGGGAAGATTAGTTATATAACCCTCTATAAATAAAGAATTTATTATTATTATTATTATTGGAAATTCAAGTCCTGACTTTAGACAGGCACAAAAATGAGGATGCATTAAATCTGTTCATGGGTCCTCACCCTCCCCTCTTGATAATTGGATCTTTAATGGTACATTTTTGTTTGTCTATCATTGTTTAAGATTTTAATCTTCTGCTTTTGAACACACTACACTACTACCATACGGCTGAAACATAATATAGGGCTCATAGTCAAAAGTAGTGTGTTATGTGCAATATTAACCTACTTCCATTAAATTTAAAGGTATCACTTTAATATCATGTTTTAGATGGTGAAACATCGCAGTTGCATACAAAATTTCAAGAAGATATCTCTCATAGTTTTTGAGTAACAAGCAAAATTGTACCGAAAAATTTGCACAAATAAGGCGTTATGCTGTTGCACTTGAAATTTGTTTATTTTTACACCAAAATTTACTTTTCAAAATAGGAAAACAACAAAACTATTTTAATATAAATCTTAAGAAAAATTAATCAGGATTAATTTGATACCAAATTCATGAAAATCACACATCAATTGGAGAAATTATTAGGCTTTATACAAATGGTATGTTTCTATCAGAAATCTGTAGTGTCGTAACCAGTAAACAAATCTTCTAGAAAACACTGTCAAAAGATTGATATTTTCATGTTTGAAGATGTAAAATACACAGAGTAGTTATAATCAGTTAAAATATGAACAATTGTAGACAGAATAAAAACTGCAGAACAGAAAATATGGTTACGGACACTACAAAAACCATGTAACTATATTTAAGGGTGTAATTATAATCTTGTGTGAATAAAGGTTAATTAAAAAGAGAAATAACAAGTAATTCTGAGTGATCTTAACATCATACCAACTTCAGACATTATAGATCATAGAAAACATGTTGCTTTTAAGAATAACAGTACTTGAATGTTCAGCTCTGCTGCAACACTGCATTGCCCTTTATTGTGTTTTACCCCATATGGAACCAATCATGACAGTGATGTCCATTAGGACAATGAGGAAATTTAGACTGAACGATCCAGTGTCTATAGGGCGAGACCTATGTCCTGGGGTCCAAAATTTAGCATATACTGCTAGACCACAATGATGTGGAAAGAAAGAATAGAATCATATTGAAGACTCAAGTGTCTATCATAGACAGAAAATCGAGTCCTGAATTCTAGTATGAGCACCTAAAAAATATGGTGATTTTTTTTATTATTCTGTAAAATTGTGAAACTGAAAATGAGGAAATAAAATATGTAAAAATATAAATAAAGATTTCCTGTAGCTTTTAAGGTTGTGTTAAAACTTTTTGACATTACCCACTACATATTTCCTATTGCTTTTAAGGGTTGTATTAAAACTTTTTGACATGTACCCTACTTCTGTTGTAATATGAAGTAATATACATGTATCAGTCAGTAGACAATCCCAGGTGTGCAAAAAAATGACAAGTTTTACATGACTATCTAGTGTAAATACTTACCACAGAAATGTCTTATGTTATATCTTATAACATAATATTCTGTAATATGTGACCTTGTTATTGAGGCTACATGTAACTATAGTAAATATTATAATGGTAGTCCCATGTCTAAATTTTATAGGGGCTTGGGTGGCTCAATGAGTTAGGTCGCTGGATCTAACAACTCATACAAGCCTATCACCAATACGGCGTGGGTTCGCGCCCGGCTTTGTAAATTACAAAAAAGGGTGCACTCGACTCGCAACCGCAAGTGATAAAGTTTACCAGTTGCTTGCCCATGGTCGGTGGTTCTCTCCGGGTACTCCAGTTTCCTCCACCACTAAAACTGGTCGCCATGATATAGTTGAAATATTATTGAAAGTGGCATTAAAACACAAAAAAATCAATCAAATCAATCTAAATTTTATAAACATAGAAAGTGTTTATTGGACACTGATTGCATACATTGTATCTAATGGATAAAAAGATCACATAAATGGTCTTTAAGTCCTATTTACCAGTTACAATTGTATCCCTCTTGTAAAGCCACCCCCTTCTGCAATGAATGAGTGCATGGCCTTACATGTATAAGAGGGGGACAATTTAGTTATATTTTACTATCTCAGTGCATCTAAAATCTGGCCTGATAAGAGGAGTGGCCTTATAAGAGAGGTACTGCTGTTCTTATGTGGAGATATGGCAGGACATTTTTTGTTTTTGTTTTTTACATTCAAATTATAATTTCAAAGAACAACAAACAAAAAAACACAGTGAATTATTGTTTTGAGACTTCCCCTTTTCAGTATAAAAAAATATGAGATTTTAAATTTGAGATAAAAAGAAATAAGATAAGGTTAGAAATAAAGTAAAGTTTAATCTTTCTACCTGTTGATTGTTGTAAGCAGGTAATAATATAAAGCCAATACACAAAGGTATGGGTTGTGTAGTTGGTATCATGATCAAATGAATATATAATTGTTGATTGGATCGTGATGGAGGAATGTTCATGTTTACTGTACATTGTACTTTTTCTTAATATTCGAAAATGTCAAGAAGGAATAAAATTAGGAGAGATGGACAGAGAGATCCTTGTAGGATAAGATATGGACAAATCCATTCTAAAAAGGTTGAGGTTCCTCTACAGTCAAGGATTTGTATAGTAGAAAGGATACGAATCTCGTATTTTCTCGCTTAATCTCGCATGGCGATGTTTTATGTTATAACAGAGCAAAAATTAATTCATTCATTTTGAAATGCCTTCAGAATTCGTAGGAAAATCAACCAATTACATCAAAGTTCATTCTATGCGTCGTCTATATACATGTACTACACTTCATAAAACAATCCTTGGATTTGCCGATATACATGTAGGTTCAATGGAAAAGTTTTTTTGATTTTCTGTATCACCCCTCATACACGTAAAAAGTACAGTTGTTTCATACATCTAAAGACATTAAAAATGATAAAACAAAGCAACCAATCACACCAAGTTTTGTTCTATATATCAAACTCTAAACTACACATTTACACTTTGGTATGTCGATTTCATGTATAAACAAGCAGGGTTGTCATTTTAAACCGATTGCCGATGAAAATCATCGGTTAATTTCACATTTTGCATCGGTTACTTTGGATTCAATAATTTCTAAAATTATACATGGAAAATTGTTTTTTCCCCATTATTTTTAGGATCTAAAGGCCTTTCCATACCAAATCTTATCAGTAACATGTCAATTACCATCAGCTACTTAAAATCATAATGAAAACCCTGAACAAGGAAGTTTATTGATTTCTAAATAAGCCACCCCCATTTCGTCCAGAATGCCACCATTTTGACAAATGATGGTAAACAATCCTTAATAAATACAAATCGGGAGCACTGGTTTCAATAAAACTCCTTCTATATATTGAGTACCCGGAGATAACCACCTACCCTAGCCTGGGCAAGCAACTGGTAAACTTTTATCACTTGCGGCTGCGAGTCGAGTGCACCCTTTTTTGTAATTTATAAAGCTGGGCGCGAACCCACGCCGTATTGGTGATAGGCTTGTATGAGTTGTTAGATCCAACGACCTAACTCATTGAGCCACCGGGCCGAAATATGGGTGATGCATCTAAAAAAAAGTCTATACTTTATTAATGATTGGTATTTAGGACAAATATTTTCACTTTACACCTGTAATTATGGTTTTATATATTTACAAATACTAAATTAAATATCTACATATTTATTGAAAAGGTTGATTGATATGTATACACAATTAAATCTGACTTGCAAGAACAGTCAAACTTGTATATAAAGAACACTGGCGGTAACCTGAAAATGTACCCTTTATATACAGGTTCAAATTATATGCACTATTCATTATATGGAGAAATGTAACTGCCCTTTATAGACAGTCATAGAGGTGCCCTTTAAGGCATTTTTGACTGTAGTTCATCTTTTAAAAAAATCATGTAACTGAGAATATATTTGCAGCTTAACGTGGGTTTAATACTTAATCCACAGTGCTGTTAGTCTCAAGTGGACGATTATTTATACGTGTATATTTACTTCTAAATTAATCCATATTATGTAAATTTTGCTATTTGTTAATCATTATTTAAAATAAATATTTCAGGTAAGCAGAATAACCTACTAGTTCTAGTGTGTGTATTAATCTGGCCAAACAGTTCAAACTCTTTACATAATTGATGTTGACATGTACCGGTATTGTTTGTTTTCAATGTAATTTGCAATTGAGAATAAGAAAATTACATACCTCTTGTGGAGTTACCGACATTTATATGATTACCTTTTGCAGACCAAGGGAAATAACTCTTTCAATTTTTGACATAAATATTAATGTAGTTTTTGTTCAGCAGCCTCATTACCTAATTCAATACATAAGTAGAGTTACTGCAAAACTGTTTATGTAGATAAGGGGAAATAACTCCTTCTTTATTGGCCATAAATGAAGAAAAGTCAAAAGAAAGTTTAAACATTGATGATCATCAATTCCACCAATATCAACAAAACAAACAACATATATGTAGTTTTTGTTCAGCAGATCTATTAATTAATTCAATGCTTATGTAGAGTTACCTTTCTTTGCCTGGCAAAACAAGTTGTTTATGTAGAAAAAGGGAAATAACTCTTTCCTTATCTGATATGAATTGTTATATCTTGGATAAATTACACTAATAAATGGTCAATTGCAATAATATTTTGAGTGATAAAAAAGAAGTACACATATTTTGATGGCTGATGTCTCACTCTTAAAAAATTATTTAAAAAGATGAATCAAGAACTACATGTTATGTACTGGGTTAACAAAATAACTGGAAACAAGTTTCTAAAAATACTTTAAAATAAATAATAATAAAAAAACAATCTTAAAATATATTTATTACATTTGTATTTAAGATTAATAATCTAAGATTTTTTAGATTATTGTTCTGCACAAAAATTTTGTGATGAAGTCTAAATTTATACTGACAACTTGGTATATATATTATTATAATGCAGTTCATTCATTGAATTACTTTTTCATTGAAATAATTTGCACCAAATAATATTTTTTTAATATAATTTCTACAAATCTGCAATATTTTTAAACTTGACAATTTATGGGTTGTTATGAAAACATTCTAGGCCTTCAAATTTGGGATAAATAAAGAAAATCTGTGACAGCAGGTATATAATTACCTTTGAACAGGTAAATTATAGGTATATCAATGTCATGCAAAATAGGTTGTCACTCATCTGTGTAAGATGGCAGGGTATTTAGTCAACGAAAGCAAAGTATTTTGTTTCTTAATAGACCTAGTTTTTCAAAATTTGTAAAATCATACTCTGAAAAGCTTTTGTCTGATTCAGGTTACAATTTTTTATATATATATATCTTAGATATATTGCAGTCACATGTAATTCCTACAAATTTACACACCTGTTTTCATACCTACATGTATTTTTGGACAGTAAAAGTACATTTGCTAAATTAGAAATGGTCTAATGAACTTGTACATGTATATGGTATCATGTTTTATGCACACATTTTTTAATTAGGGGAGTAAATATATAGAAATGAAAGTGATCAGTGACCCGTGTTTAAAAAAAGTTCCCAGGGTGTCTTTATTGTAGTTTCATTGAAGAAAAGGAAGAGAAAAAAAATGTGGGATGAGTTTTACAGTTTAAAAACCAGGACTGGATTAATATTCATCTGTGGAACATCCTATAAAACAAATCTGGGATAAAATTCACGGTTTTATGAATGAAGAAATTTTTGTGGTCAGTAGAAAAAGTTGATAGATACAAGATAGACAAGTTATGTTGACAAATTAAATAGGTAGACAAACTGTTACAACATAGGTAGATTTCATCAACAGGTGCCCCGCTAATTGATAGTTAATGGGACGACCTGTACCATTATGTAAATAAAAGACAGGATCTATAAGTCAGAGGGATAGAAATTTCTCCGATATGATGGGGACTTTAAAATCTTGGTATGTTGATACAAGTTTATACTATGGTGGAAACATTTAATTAGAATAAACAATTACTATTCATGAAGGAAAAATTGTTTTATGTTTGTGGAATTTAATTACGGAATATATTAAATGTTTGTAAACAAACTGTATCCCTTGTGAAGTGCGTGCAACAAATTACAAGTTTTAAAAGATTAGAAAATAAGATGTGATTTTGTGAAAATTTTCTTTAGTGATGAAGTAAAAAAAATATATGAAAATTTATCCAAAAAAAGTTATTTGTTTTTTGTAAATTCCATCTTGGATTAATAAAAAAAAATTATGAAGTTTGACGAATGCTTTGGATGTTATACATTTGTAGTTGACAAGCTGCATTCACATATGCATTCTACTGATATATATATAAATTGCATTTATTGAATTGGAATTCCAAATAGTTTACAGCAAGCTTAAGATTTTAGAAAGTACCTTGTTCATATTAAACATCGTCTTTACAAGCACTTTTTTTAGACAGTGACAACAAATTAACTTTTGGAATTTTTCATTTGTATTCACTCTGAAGTATTGTATGGCTACAAACGTGTATACATTGTACATCAACTGCATATAAACCATGTTACGTGTGATAAATGATGACAAAAAGTCTTTATATTGTAACAGGTGAAAATCTTGTTATCACTCGCTTTTTACCGAAAATAAAAAATAAATACGGAAAAATAAACAAATGATTGGTTGGTTATGTATTGTTTCAAGTTTATGGAGTATAATAATTGTAAAAGTGTAACAAAATCATAAAAATATGTCAACGAAAATTGTACGGAAAGGGAGCCCTCGGCAGAAACCAACACAACAAAACAATGTCAAAAAGTTACGGAGGGTAAGTTTTAATGTTTATAACATTTTTTTATGCAAATTAGATCTACACATTTAATGATTTATTGGAATGTCACGTTATATACTAGGACAGTTCAAGACCTACGAAATTTAGAACGTTCAGTAGATTAAGATTTTATTAACGATTGTGTCCCCTGGTTATAGATGTAATGATTGCTCCGTGGAATATGTCGTTTGTATTTTAAATGACGATACTAATCTTTTTGTAAATAGGGCAACAATAGGTCGAATGGCCAATGGCACGTAGAACATATGCATAATAATGTTGTGCACAAAAAAATTGTGATGAATTTATGATAAAATATTTGATTGATGAAAAAGATACTGATTTTGAATTTCTTATTGAAGTTTCATAAGCATGAAGGGTATTTCATCTACATTTGTATCTTGTCAGTTTAAATTAACGGGGAGACCATGATGCAAGTCATAATATAATAAAAGCACCATTCCCTTACTTTATAATTCTAGATATACAGACCCTGGATCGTTTAACTTAACAGATATTTCGTATCGTTTGCGTTTTTCGTTCGTTTCGTTTGCGTGTATCGTTCGTTCGTTTTCCGTTCGTTTGCGTTTCGTGCGTGTAATTTATTCTTTCGTTTCGTGTATCGTTCGCCAGTTTAATTAGACTAATACACGAAACAATATACGAACGAATGATACACGAAAAGAACGATACACGAAACGAACCCACGCTACGATTTCCAGTTTAAAATAATTACTACAATTTCAATCTTACTATTACTAAAAAAAAATTAATTAAAGTGTAAACAAAATTTTACATATACAAACATGTATTTCCTTTTTTTACATGTACCAGTAATTTTGTACAATTAGGGAAAACATATTTAATAAATGCATTTTTTCTATAATTTACTCTAGGACAAATAAACAAGAAATCATCTACATGTATGTAAACAAACGCCTCTGGCAGTTTCACCTGGGAAATACATGCACTGCAGGTGTGAAATATCAACTCTTACATTTGTAATTTCATTAACCGAGAAAATAACTGATACACCTATAGCTATGTCTGGATGGAATTGTCAATTCAGAATCCGAATAATAATAAATATTAATTCTGTATAATTATATAATTATATAAATATAAATTCTGTATAATTATATAATTAAATAAATATAAATTTTGTTTAATTATATAAATAGAAAGTCATATTTGGAAGTCAAATATATGAGATTTAAAATTTAATCATAAATATAATTATTAAACACATTGATAATATAAACTATTTAATATAAATTGTATTATCCTATTACTTTACCGACTAATTTATCATTTATATAAATAACTTGCTTATAAAATATCAGATTACAGAAGTTAATCACATCAATTTACACAAAAGTCATTCAAATAATAACACGATACTATTCGTGTATCATGCGTTCGTTTCGTGTATCGTTCGTTTGTTTCGTGTATCGTGCGTTTGTTTCTTGTATCGTGCATTCGCTTCGTGTATCGTGCGTTCGTTTCGTGTATCGTGCATTTGTTTCGTGTATTGTGTGTTCGTTTCGTATATTGTGCGTTTTTCGTGTCGTTCGTATGAAGGGTTCGTTTCGTTTGCGTTTTTCGTTCGTTTGCGTTTCGTGCATAGTGTAAACTTATACGATCCAGGATCTGTAGCAACATGTGTCATGGATCTTCTTTGTTTTCAATGATTTGAGCTGAGAGTGATTGTTGACCATCTTTTTTTTTTTTATTCATAATTAATCTGATGACTTATACAATGCTGTAGTGTAAAATCTCAAAACAATATACAACCTGAATTGTGAAAAAGGGGGAGGGAGATCTTGGGTCTATCTCCAACTAATTGTGTTGTAAAATCTCAAAGCAATATAGAACATAATCTGTTAAGAAGGGAAGGGAGATCTTGATGCAATGTCCAACTAATAGTGTGGTAAAATTGAAAACCTTGTCTAGTTTGAATGAGAACACTTATCTTACAGAAATGTTTGCTTTGCTGCTTCTTTCCTATATTTTTTGCTGTAGGTACATCATAACATATAGATATAGAAAAACAAAAATAATGGTATTGTATGCTGTCATATACCAGTTTAACATATTTTTTTTTGACATTTAGCTTATTTACAATGTAAGTTATGGTGCTGCAATAGTTTAGTAGTTGAATTCACATCTAGACTGATCAGAATTCACATCTAGACTGATCTATTGTATATTTACTCTAAAGTTATAAATTTGATTCCTGCCTCTGGTAAAGTATACTGGTGAAGTAGGGTTAGGGTGTTTTAACGCCCCTTTTAACAATATTTCAGTTATATCGTGGCGTTCAGTTTTATTGATGGAGGAAACCAGAGTACATGGAGAAAATAACCAACCTGCTGCAAGTCACTGACAAACTTTATCATATAATGTTGTATCAAGTAGACCTCAGCTGAGCTGGGTTCACTGACAAACTTATCATATAATGTTGTATCAAGTAGACCTCAGCTGAGCTGGGTTCACTGACAAACTTATCATATAATGTTGTATCTAGTAGACCTCAGCTGAGCTGGGTTCACTGACAAACTTTATCATATAATGTTGTATCTAGTAGACCTCAGCTGAGCTGGGTTCACTGACAAACTTATCATATAATGTTGTATCAAGTAGACCTCAGCTGAGCTGGGTTCAAACTCACAAGCTGAAGAAATGTTGTTGCTACAACTTTACAGGATAAAGTCGGTCATTATCTTGCACAGGTCAATGATTTTCTCCAGATATTCTAGATCAGGTCACAAACACCAAAAAACACAGCCATCCATGACATTATTGAGACATTGATGAAACTGGAAAGTGGCCTTAAACATGCATAATCAAATCCTATTTATAGTTCAAATTGAAAAATTATGGTAAAAATTAAAATTATGTATGAACTGACCTGATAAATACTTTGATCATTGTTAACTCCTCAGATGAGTGTTAGGCATCAGTGTTGTTGATATTAGACAATCTAAAAGACAAGTCATTGCACTACATGAGATCATGCTAAAAAAAAATTAGCTTTTGTTTTGTGGCAAATTTGAGAAGTTGATAGGTAGAAAGGCATATTTTTTTCCTTAAAAGATTTCAAGAAGACATTTTTTTTTTAGTGAAAACTGGTAAATGAGAACCTTGGCATAGAACTACAACTCACTCATATGTTTTCATGATGATGAAATCTAAATATGGTTATTCCAAACCATATAAATTTTGTAGGTTCATTTACATGTTATTTGTTACCATGATAATGAAGTCTTGCCACGGTATATGCCAAGCATATAAATATATATATATATCTGGCTTGTGGCTTCAACATACTTTAACCTCATAATTAGTTGCCATATCCATGTAACAATGAAGTTGCTGAAATCTTACCTAGGTTTATTCTGACCAAATATGACTTAAAGCTTAAATTATACTTATAACATGTTCCCACAGTGATAAAGTATATCCTACATGTACAAATGTAGTATGAGTATGGCCCGTACAAATGTAGCTACATTGTATAGGTTCAACAGACTTCTACGATAAGTTGAATTAAATTGTTCCCACGGTGATGAAATCTTTTAACCTTCCATGTATGGCTCTTAGGCAGTCCTCAAAATGAAAATTTGAATTTACTGGTATGAATCAAATTCTTAAATTTATTTTTATATAGTTCTAAAGGAAAATTGAAAAATTTCTGGTCTGAACAAAACGTTACTGGTCTTGGGCCAGAGGACTGGTGCTCATCGTTAAGACTGTTTAGGTACTTTTGTAAATGAAAATATAAGTTTCTGTTTCTATTGACCACCAATAAAGGAAGAAATTGTCCAGTTTATGTTAATATTTCTTACCATGTTAGGGTATTGAACAGTGAAACCTGTCTAAACAGAACCTCCTCGAGACCAACTTTTGTGTTTGGAATAGAAAGGTATTCAGTATATACAGGTTTCATTTACAAAGATTTCCTACATTGGGACTTTTTTTTATAATTCAGTTTATTATTCAGGGTTCTGGTTTTCTCAGGGTTTGGTTTAGACAGGTTTCACTGTATCAAACGAATCTCAGTTAATTTTTGCTCTATACACAGTATTGATAAAAATTTCTGTTCAATTTGATGCTAAAGGTAGCTCAATAACAGTGTTTAACAACTCACAATAAAAATTACAAAAAATCACTCCTCATCATAAGCACCAGTCCTCTGGCCACTTTGTTCAGACCAGTAAATTTTTCAGTTTTCATTTAGAACTATATAAAAATTAATTTAAGAAATTGATTCAGAGCAGTAAATTCAAATTTTCATTTCGAGGACTGATATAATGCTAATGATGGTGAAAAAAGAGACGATGTTTGACTCTTAAAGATAAAGGGCACTCTTGATTCCCAACCTTTGTTATATTAGGTTGTATATATTTCGGCTTGGTTGGTTAACATAGGTCATTAGTGTTTTAAGTACCTCGGTACAACAGAGTTATTTTAATGATTGAAATGTTGGCCACTTGTAACAATACACTGTAATGGAGGTCACAATTTAAATGGCGTTTTACAAACACATGATTTTAGAGAGCGAAAAAAAAATAGTATTGACACACCCTTAATTATAGTGTATTGTTAAATTGATTTTAGATCTGTACTTGAAAAATCTGTAGTAAGAGAAATGTACATGTTATTTAGTGTATTTGATGAAAATTGTGAATATTCTACCTACATGTTGGTCTATAAATAGAATACCAACTCAACCAAAAGGGGTAACAAAGTGCTGATTTCCAAAACTTTAAAAATTGTCTCAATGGATTCCTAATTCTGAAATTTTGCACATTTTGAAGATATACATAATTATATTTTTCATCTAATTTTGACGTGTTTGGTGCATTTTTTTGTTAATTGATCGTTTATTTCCAATTATATTCCTTATAACATTCCCTGCCTATGTTTTTTTTAAACAGATTGGACCTAACTAGTCCTATGGTCTCCAAGATTAAAAAAAGCGGAGGGGGGCTAAAAGCTACCAAAGCTTAAAATATAAAAACAAGACAAATGCCTAAGATACAGTTGGTCAAGCAAATTTTACTGTATCCACACTTGCTTTTAATATACGGTACACTTAGCTTTCTCTTGTCGACATGCTGTAGTCGTCGCATGCTGCACAAGAAAGTTTGTTGAAATAAAATCAAATTGAAGAAGATTAAAGATAAAAATGAAATGCCTACCTGTCTAACGGAGAATTTTGAGTACTGAGTTAGTGAAATGGAACGGTAGGGCTTTCTACTTCATCTATTGTAGAAAATTAAGTTCTATTGTCTTATAAGCTGTTTGTGTTGCTATAAATAAAGATACATTAACAAAAACTAATTTTTGTTTGAAATTAAAATAACTGTATAGTAATGGGAAACTAACGATTGACTCGATTTACTCGCCTTGCGGCCGTTTGAGAGAAATAAAAGTTATTTTATTGATCATTTTACTGGATTTTTATTGTCGGTTAATTTGACATTTTTTCGTCATTTTTGGACAATTGTGAAAACTTTTAACATATAGTGTTGGAAGACTTTTATATGTTTGTGTTCGCCACTTTGGAGACTTGAGTGAATTTTGAAATCCAAGTTTTAAATCATTTTGACATATTTGAGGGAACTGAAGTGTTTTTGAAGAATATATTTAACCTTATGATAGTTAAAATGGCTTCTCAATGATAAAAAATGGATTCAAATGGCTATTGACATGATTAAAAATCCACAGTCCTACACAACTGAAGGTTCTAATGAGTGAAGTTATAAGTTCACTTAACAAGTCAAGATATTTTAGAAGAAATTTTTATGTGAAATACTGAATATTATTGTTTTAGTATGGTTCTCATACATATTTAAAGTGTGTCTGTGAAAAAAATTATAAAGAAAAAAGTCTTTTTGTTGTACTGTACATGCGGTTTGTAGATTTAACTTGTGTAATTGGATTTGTATACATACATGTATATATCTGGATTACAA
The DNA here is from genome assembly GCA_002080005.1 of Gigantidas platifrons. Taxonomy (NCBI): domain Eukaryota; kingdom Metazoa; phylum Mollusca; class Bivalvia; order Mytilida; family Modiolidae; genus Gigantidas; species Gigantidas platifrons. Next base: position 344,095 of record MJUT01048195.1, on the reverse strand, counting down.
AGATATATGCAAAGTTGTAATGAGGATTTTCAGGATTATTTGAGTGCCATGAAAAGAGCCTCATCTTACTTAATTGGATTTGGATATCTATGTATATATACATGTATCTGGCTTAAAAAAGATATGGAAAGCATAACAAGGATTTTCAGGATTATTGTCAGGTGTTGAGAATCCTTCATACCCCGTTGATGAAAAATACAAGAAAACGAGAATTTGTGTAATCTTTGTAATGTAAAAGAGTTAAGAAGGATTATCATACCTGCTGTTACGATACTAACGGAGAGTATATCGCACAATGTAAATAATTGAAAAGTCTAACTGTTAAAAATGAATTTAACGTGAGAGATTGTTTTGATATTGACGGCAAATAATCAAAAAAGGTGGAGTATGTATACAATGGTCTTTTTTGTATAAGTATTATTGACTCAGTATTTTAAAATGAAAATTAGAAAGTGTTAGTCTTGTTGTGTACTGAAATAGTTAGTCAAACTAAAATGTATAAAAAGAAATTGATCTCTGATCTGTGAAATAATCTCTCCGTTATCAAACGAATGTATGTCTTCATGGTGCAAAGTGATTTATTACTCGTTTTGTAAGAACTTAGTGACTGAATGAAATGTTAATCCTGATTGTATATCTGAAGATACTAACAACTATTGTACGTTATATTAATATGTTAAATACTTATATGCTATGAAAATTATATTTTTTACACGTTAATTTACCGTTGTATGCTACGATTATTTTGATAAGTGTGACTTGTCAACTTAGTAGTTTTTGTTATTAAGGACAATGCCTTTAAAGGAATTGGGATGTCGTGTTTATATATTTTACCTACGACTAAAGTTTGTTTTGTATGCAAAATAGACAACAAGTTTTTAAATAATTTGATTTGGAAATAAATTATTGTATGGTACAACAGTATTAATGGATTCCAAGTTTTATAGACGGAATTCTACTCCGAATTCTCACGTCGTCACATTAAACAGACGACGAGGCAGTGAAAGTGAAACTACAACTACAGGAAGTTCTAAAAATAAGTTATCCCAAAAAAGGAGAGGAAGTGTTAATTTTGAAATTAATGAAAAATCTCGTCTAAATCGAGATGTGTCTTTTACTGGTCTTAGAAAGAAACATTCATCAGGAGATAACCCAGTGTCACCTCGGAGAAGTTTTAGTGGTCATGATTTGGAGAAATTAATCTTAAATGCACGTGTTATTCAAGAGGTAATATAAGTTTTTATTTCAAAATAAGGTGTACAATTTGTCAGAAAAAATGTATGTGTAGCTAGGCAACAGGTCGTTATGATTAAAGTCATGTAATGTTTTTTGATGAATTCAGGGGAGATAAATCCTTTAAAATACAATTGACAAATAGAAAAATTTCAGGGGAGATAATTCCTTTACAATACAATTGACAAATAGAAAAAATTCAGGGGGGATAAATCTTTTAAAATACAATTGACAAATAGAACAATTTCAGGGGAGATAAATCCTTTAAAATACAAGTGACAAATAGAAAAATTTCAGGGGAGATAAATATTTTAAAATACAATTGACTGATAGAAAAAAGTTGTAAGGAAAGAATAATTGAATATCCTTCACATTTTATTCAATTGATATTAAAGTTTCCTCTGGAGAAATGATGTAAAAAAAAATGTATTTTGACTTTTCAAACTGCACTGTAGACACAAATTTCTTTTATGTTTTTGTTACACACAAAATAGACCCCCCCCCCCCATTTTCGTGCAAATTGGGTTAGTTTTATACACCAATGTGTACTGTATGGACTCATTATGGTACCTGATTTTGGTTCACATAGCTTATGTGGATGTGTCAGCTTTATGCCTCTGTAACTATATGTCCACCAGTACATCAAACATTTGGTTTCCTCTCGATAACTTTAGTTCATTTAAGTAAATCATTTGAAATTTATGCAGTGACCATGAAAGACAGGCCAACGTTCCTTTCTGGAGATACATGCATGATTTGCAGAAAAATACCACTTTTTTCAAGTTTGCATTCAATAACTTCAGTTTACCTTCAAGCAAACTATTTTTATTTAAAATGTTATCCTATGTTATTAGTTCACCTGGACCGAAGGTCCATGTGAACTATTGTCATCACTTGGCGTCCGTCGTCTGTAAACTTTTTACATTTCAAGCTTCTTCTCCGAAACCACTTGGCCAATTGGAACCAAACTTAGCAGGAATGTTCCTTGGATGGTCCTCTACAAAGTTTCTGTTTTTCGTTCCAGTCGGATATTCAACATGGCTGCCAGGGCCAATAATATGCTCTGATTGGCTGAAATTTCAAAGATCTTCTCTGAAACTAATGACCTGACTGAACCCAAACTGTAAATGAATGATCATTGGAATGTCCTTTACCAAGTTTCTGTTTTTTATGCCGATCGGAAATCCAAGATGGCCGCCACCGCAGGACATAGATTAACATTGGACCCTATGGGAAAATGTTCAAATGCCTTCTTCTCAGAAACTACAAATATGATTAAAGCCAAACTGTACATGAATGTTCATTGGATGGTCCTCTACAAACTGTAGGTTTTTGGTTCCGCTATGAAATTCAAAATGGCGGCTACGACAGGACTTAGATTAACATTGGACCCTATGGGAAAAATGTTTCAAAACGCTTCTTCTCTGAAACCACTTGAACAATTGAAACCAAACTTCCCAGGAATGATCATTGGAAGGTCCTCTACAAAATTTATGTTTTTTATGCCGATCGGAAATCCAAGATGGCCACCACCGCAGGACATAGATTAACATTGGACCCTATGGGAAAATGTTCAAACCCTTCTTCTCAGAAACTACAAATATGATTAAAGCCAAACTGTACATGAATGTTCATTGGATGGTCCTCTACAAACTGTAGGTTTTTTGTTCCACTATGAAATTCAAAATGGCGGCTACGGCAGGACTTAGTTTAACATTGCACCCTATAGGAAAAATGTTTCAAAACGCTTCTTCTCTGAAACCACTTGGACAATTGAAACCAAACTGCCCAGGAATGATCATTACAAGGTCCTCTACAAAATTTGTGTTTTTTATGCCGATCAGAAATCCAAGATGGCTGTTACCACAGGACATAGATTAACATTGGACCCTATGGGAAAATGTTCAAATGCCTTCTCAGAAACTACAAATATAATTAAAGCCAAACTGTACATGAACGTCCATTGGATGGTCCTCTACAAACTTTACGTTTTTTGTTCCGATATGAAATTCAAAATGGCGGCTACAGCAGGACTTAGTTTAACTTTGGACCCTATGGGAAAAAAGGTTTCAAAACGCTTTTTCTCTTAAACCACATGGACAATTGAAACCAAACTGCCCAGGAAGGATCATTTGAAGGTCCTCTAAAAAGTTTGGGTTTTTTATGCCGATCCGAAATTCAAGATGGCTGCCACCACAGGTCATAGTATTAACACAGAACCATATGTGGAAAATACAGAAATATGTTCTTCTCTGAAGCTATTGCACTGATTGAACCGGTACCTAAACTCTGCATCAATCATTGGAAGGTCCTTTACAAACTTTGTGTTTTTTATGTTGATCGAAATTCCAAGATGACTACCACTGCAGGACATAGTTTTTACATAGGACCAATTGGATTTGTTTATATCCAGGTGAACGATACAGGCTCTTGAGAGCCTCTGGTACAAGACTAATATCTGACTAAGATTGCTTGTCCAAAAATGGCAATAAAAAATTTAGTGTTGAGGGCAGGTACTAATATGAGTCAGTTTGGTGAGTGGAAACACATGCATTTTTCTTGGCCTGAACAGTATCTCATTTAAATCAGGATGAAAACAATAAAAAAGAAAGAAAAAAAATAATGTATTACATGTAAAATATCTCAAAATGATGGAAATTCATGAGAAATCTTATGTTATATAAAATGCAGATACAAAAAAAAAAACATTTCTAGGAAAAAAATATTACATGTACAATATGAGAAATCATACAAATGTAAATAACAAAAAAATATATACAATTTTTTTTATAAAGATTTTATGAGATATCAGTCTTATGATGAAAATAAGATACAAAAAATGCATTTACCCCCAAAAAAAAATGCTTGTAAAATTTTGATGAATTTATTGTAAAAGTTTAGGAAAAAATCGTAGAAAAACATATCTCTTTCAGAAAAAATACATGTAAAATTTTTTTGATAAAGGGTAAAAATTGATGAAAAATCTGACAAACAAAATGTGAAAAAAAAGATACATGACGTAAAAAATTTTGATGAATGGTAGATATTTATGTGAAATTTTATGATATGCGAATAGGTACAGTAGATACATGTACATATAACCCAAAAAAATTAACATGTAAAATATTTTGATAAATGTTAAGATTTGACAGTAATGTACTTACCTGTAAATTACAGGTGATGTATTTATCATTGTCTGAAAACTTTGAAAAATTGTCTTTCTTACATAATTGACATGAAAATAATGTTTTTTGTCAAGGTGAAAGGTCGTCAACATCCAGATATATGATCTTACACAAATTATATCCTTTGTTGTCCGGTGTCCTTGTACAATCCTAGCATTATCGTAATATATGTATTACTATTTTTGATGAGTTTTTTTGTGTGCAAAATTCTGTATGTTGGAAAGTGTTACATATATATTCCTTTTAGTGAATTCCGTGTGATGGATTTCAAATTCTTTTGCAACAATATATAGTTGAAGGTCTTTAAAAAGATAATTCGTCTGTATCTGTACGTGTAATTAAGAAGTATTTCTTCATTTGTAAGAGAATATCTCTACAAGCACATACACTGATAGATAATTCAAACACTGTTGTGTTTCTAATTAAAATCACCGATTAAAAAAAAAAACTTTGTTTAAAATCCTTAGATGTATATTATGTTGTTTTGTAACTTTTCACTGCCAACATATGTACAAGTGTTGATGTGAAGTTAGACTAAAGTCTACAATTAACATCCTGGCACATGACACTCATGTAGTACTTTTAAAGCTTGGAGTACTCTTTAAGTAAGTTCAAGCTTGGAATGTAATACTAATTGATGAAGTACAAGTGATCTAATTACATCTTTACATAATCTGAGATAATGCCATGATTTTGTGATTTTAGCCATGATCTTGTGATTTTGATTGCCAATTTGTTGCATCTCTCAAGATTGTAAAATCTTTTCTTGTTGGAGATATATGGATTTGTCATTTAGAACATTTTAAATTTGGTTCTGTTGACGAAATATTAAAGTGCATCTGCACATTTGCAGAAGAACTTTTTATTTTTGCCGTTAGAGTGCCGATTTCCATCGATACAGGTTGACAAAATATTAAAGTGTAACTACACATTTGCAGATACATAAAACTTCTAATTTTTGAAGGAAGTCGTAATATGATTTCTGAGGTTCCACTTGACAACGTAAACGGAGATCTAGTCTAGCTAACTTAACAATATAATTCATTAACTTTGTGACGGAAATGTTTCCTGCACTTTTTCTTTGTATTAAAATAGATTCCTAAATGTTCACAATGATCGCTAATGTGTATTTTACGTAGATGTACATGTATTATTATAATTTCATTCTTAATGAAATACATGTACTTGTTCATTGATGATGATGCTAATTTGTTGAAAAATTGCGGAAAAAGTTATCACTTGAATTGTTCCATTGGATAACATCTTTGGACCATGACTTGGAGAACATCTTCCTTAAATAAAACTTTCTCCTGAAACACTTTAATATAATGTTCCATTTAAACTTTTGGACTGGATAATGAATGATTTTGACTTATTATTATAGTACAAGTATTTTTCCTCAGGATTAGTTTCACAGTGACTTTCCGCGACCATCTACAAAGCCGAATGTCAATTGATAATCCAGCTGCTTTTCACACGTAAAGTCGTCTTTTGTTGGAACTTGGATAAAATGATCACAGAAAATTAAAATCCACATTCAGTCATGGAAATTATAATCTATTGAATCGCGTTAAATTTATATCATAAATATGCAAAACGTGTCCTTGTGTACATTCAGAGAGTCCTTTCATCATATCAAGGATTTTATAGTTAAACCTAAGAGTGTTTTCAGTCATCAGTTGTTTTTCTGTTGATTAACTGGACAGTGTGTTACTGTTAATAGTGGGAGGAAACATGTATTTTTGTTACACCTGTGTTGCAATTAAGATAGATATCAATGGGATCTTTTATATACCTATGTTTTGATCTCTTAAACAATTATGTACATATTGGATTAAAACTTGGTGATTGTGTTTGCATTGAAGGTTTTTTTTGGGGGAAATTTGACAAAAAATTTGACCAGGATTTATGAGAGGTCTTGTACTTGTCTATCTAGTTAATTTACAGTGAGAGTTGACTATGTATCAGGGAATTAAACATAAATCATTGAAGATGAATATGATCAATAACCATGGCCAGGTAAGCTAATTTACACCTGTCTTAATTACTTTTGTAAATATTTAGTACATATTGTTCTAACTTAATACCTTATACAGGTAAATAAAATTACAATTTATTATATACCTTACATTTAGGGGTTATAACATGCTGTTTGCTGTTTGTAAGAAATTGTGTCGGTATACAACTGGTTTCGGTATTTTGACCTCCTTTTTCTTCACCTTGTTCACACAAAAAGGTCAGGTGTGGCTTGTCCTTTCTTGATCATTTAAATTTGATATGTGTGAAATCTGTTTTGAATAATCTTATTTACATTGGAAGAATGGGACAACTAGGGCAACTGCTTTTGACTGCCGCTTGAAAACTAAGGAGAGTTTGGTCGGGACGAAACATTTTGTCATTTGTACTAGCTACATGGTGCCTGCACTTTTTCGAAATGTATCAAAGTTGTGAACTACGTAGGAACATGACATTCTCCATTTTTGTGTCTGTCCTAAGCCAGAATCTGAATTTCCATCAGCATATGCCATGGTCTTTTCTTGTGTTCAATGATTTGAAGTGAAAGATAATTGTGCACTTTGTCAATGTGGGTGGAATTGTTTACTTGTCAACTTTTTTTTTAATACCTAGTAAGTTGGGACTTCATGACAGGTTCCATGGGTGGAGCAAGATAATCTTATCATTTTGAAGTATTGATCTCACTCCTAGTTTTCTCTATAATCTTCATACATATTACAAATGGTATTATCAAGCAGAATCAGTTAAAATTCTTGTATGAACTTGTGCAGGTTTTCCATTTAGTCGTACATACAGGAATTTTATGTTCGACATGTGTTTTCATCAAAATAAAAGAGAATTGATGGACTTTTTTACTCTAAAACTCGATAATTAGTGTCAATTTATGTTTTTGAAAAATATCTGGACAAAATAAATCCCCTAAATCAACAACATTATATACCTTTAAATAGTCTTAATTAATACAATGTACAAAAAATGTAGGTTGTCTGGCAGTACAATTTATTTATATTTTTATTTATAAACAATGGTCAGATAGTCACTCCTATTTGTTTTGTTATTATGCCCTCGCTCGACTAGAGTCGGGGGTATATAGGGATCCTCATGTCTGTATGTCCGTCCGTCCGTCACACTTTTGGTTTCTGGATAATAATTAAAGTACCGCTCAACCAAATCTTTTCAAAACTTTAACACAATGCTATGGACCATTAAATACAGGTTAAGTTCGATTACGGTGTATTTCACATTTACCGTTCCTGAGTTATGGCCCTTTTTCTCTTAGAAAATAGGGACTTTTTAGGTTTCCGGATGATATTTAAAGTATGGCTCAACCAAATCTTTTTTAAACTTTAACACAATGCTGTGGACCATTAAATACAGGTTAAGTTTGATTATGGTGTATTTCACATTTACCGTTCATAAGTTATGGCCCTTTTTCTCTTAGAAAATAGGGACTTTCTAGGTTTCTGGATGATATTGAAGGTACAACTCAACCAAATCTTTTCAAACTTTAACACAATGTGATGTACCATAAAATACAGATTAATTTCGATTATGGTGAAATTGACATTTACTGTTCATGAATTATTGCCCTTTTCTCTTAGAAGATAGGGACTTTAAAGGTTTCTGGATGAAAATTTGGAATGCAGGGGTATCTGTGATCACCAGATCAACTTTCTCTACTTTTATTTTATTACATTAAATCCTGCTATAAAGCTAGGATATCTGCATTTTCCAAATCACTGTCTATAAAGGGCAGTTTTATTTTCTCTTATTAATGAATAGTGCATGCAATTTGAACCTGCAAATAAAGGGCATCTTTTCAGGTTCCCTTCAGTGTACTTTATATATAGGTTTGACTGTATTTTGTGGGGGGGTGGGGGTGGGGAGGGGTCAGGTTGTTGACTTTGAACAATAAGCCTAACATTACAGAGTCTTGACTAGTGTTTGTGCCCCATTACCCACCTTAAGTGTTATATTTTCAAGACACATACTGATAGTACCATGGGACATTGGTTTCACTGGTCATTGGTCAATTGCAAATTTACATGTCAGTAAAATCTACATTTTACCTTGTTTGAAACTGTTGACCGAATATTGATTTGAAGTGATACACATTAAATTTGTTATTAGAATTTTTATTTAAAGCTAAGTAAAATTTTATAGAGTTGATATTTTCGGTTTTGATTACATAATAGATCATTGAATATTTTATAAAGCATTTGAATTCTAATCAAAACAGGTTTGTAATTACGGAACTATTTTGGAGGATATATGAAAAGGTACAATGAAGTTGATTAATAACAGCTGATAATTGTAAACAAATGTTATTGTTGGGAGAATTTGATTAGAATGGCAATTACCATATTGTATTTGAAGTGTTGCCGACATACATCGTACGTTTTACTGTCAGAAATATCTATTTACCAGGATCCGCTACATGTCGCCAGGAAAACTCAATTTCTGACATTGGCAACACTTCAAATACAATACGGTTATTCCCTAAGTCTAGTAGGCACAACATAACTGAAAAATTTTCAAAAGTGACAATAAACCCAATAATCCACCAATATAGAGCTAATGTCAGACTTTTGTTTTTTGTGATGTCCACACCTGGGTTTTCATAAAAGAATGAGGTATATGCGGCCATCATACATGATAGGTGTCCTGCTTGGAGCAGGATACAATAACCTGTCCATAGTATTATTACAGTTATTTGTTTTTTTATTTGCTTTCGACTAGGCTCTAAGGATAAAGAGTGTAACGTCCCAGAACTGTATGCACTATGTATATGGACAATTTACTTTAAAAGTATAATTAACAAAAATAAATAAAAATAAATATTTACCCATATATGTACAGTGGCTTGCTATATGTATTTAAAGGTGGGTTGGGAATCCTTCAAATGTTAATGTGGAGATACCACTTTTGAAGGATTCAGTGTTTTACATTATAAACATTCAAAACCTTTTCCGACAGAAATATTATAAATTTTCCTGAAGCTTTAACATTTCGTGTCTTATTTTGACAAATAACGTTATAATAAGGTTTATCAACATGATCGTTGTTGACAGTGTATATTTACATTCCATATAATCTAGAATTAATACCCTGCCTTGTATTTAGTACTTACGTAACTCTCTATTGATAAATTAAACTTGTGTTATATCATCTAAAACTTTATAATCTGTGGTACCTAATACATTTGTACTTCACTTTATAAATAGTAGAATTATCTACAGGTACAGGTATCTACTTCATGTAGGAGAAAAAAAAATTAACACGTGAAAAAAATATTTATTACTCAATTTTGTATATTTTATAGGGGCCATCATGTTTGTGATTGTATGGTAGTTAGATTTACAACTACCTGTGCAATCAGTTCCTAATACCACTAAAGTTGTGAGTTCGAGCCCCGTTCATGGTGGGGTGTACTCGATACAACATTATGTGATAAAGTTTGTCAGTGACTTGCGACAGGTCTGTGGTTTTCTTGGGGTACGCCGGTTTCCTCCACCAATAAAACTGACCGTCACGATATTACTGAAATATTGTTAAAGAGGCATTAATCCCTATAAAATAAAAATTTGTATACACAGTTGCAATGACGTTTGAAAAGAGTAAAAGTTGAAAATGTTTGAAAAAAAATAAAGCTGTAGAATTATCAACATGTAATGAAGAAAGTGAAAAAGATATTAACCCAGAAAAAATATCTATTGCTCTAGTTTATTATTTACTTTATGCAAGTTGCAATGGTGGTCTAAGAAATTAGATGGGGGGAGAAACCTGTTGAAAATGTTTAAAACACAGTTTATTTCAAGTTTTAATTGGTCTTTGATACTATAGTGACACACTGTCTAAACTTAACCTCCATGTGTTCAGAATAGACAGGTGTTTCAGATTATACAGGTTAAATTAACAAAAATTTCCAACATTTGGACTTATTTTAAGTTCTGTTTATACAAGATTGCGTTTTATTCAATGTTTGGTTTAGACAGGTTTCAGTCTATATACAAATGCTAGAAGTTAATTAAAACATTGTAAGCTTAAGATTACAGACTATTAACAGAACTCCATTGATAAAATATAGTAGGTTATTTATACAGAAATCTTGTCATCTTATAAATAGTGAAGTAATTCATAGATCTGGGTATTTTCTCTGTGGTTTATAGGGAGGTATCTGTTCTCTGTGATACATAAGGGAGGTATCTGTTTGTGGTTTATAGGGAGGTATCTGTTCTTGTTTACATTGCATGAGTAATTTTACTCAGTAAGAATGTTTTTTAATGTTTCAATCAATGTGAATTGTATAATCATAAGATTGTTATTTACATATATGGTATAAAATGGAGAGAGAGAAAAAACATCCATTGTAAATGTTTCAGTTTTCTATCATGAAAAGAAAGTTTAAATTATGATTGTCAACAATTTCACCAATATCAACAAAACAACAACCACCTCTCACATCAAATCAGTTAACATAAAAAAAAAAAGACCATGACATGTGTAGTTAGAAATCCAGGTCCTGGCTTGTGACAGGCACAAAAATGTCTCTACCTTAATTTGTTCACCTACTTGTGTAACATTAAATAGTGTCTGCCCTTACAATTGCCTCCTATGATAAAAGTCTGAGGACAGAATAAAGCACAGCGATGACTTCGTTCGGTCTGTGTAAGGTTTTTCATTACAAATATAACACAACCGGCGGCAATTTCACAGGACATTATTATGTCTTACACTTGCCCCAAAGCCAAATTTAGAAAAAAAAATTATATTTATTCAAATAAATTATTTCATAATTTTCACTTGTCTGAATCCAGTTTTACTTGTCCTGGGCTTCGCGTGATGACTGCTGTCTTCTATAAATAATTTTTTTTTGCATGAATCAGGATATATACTTGGTGTATAAGATAAAAAAAAAAAAAAAATTGGTGAAAACCAGACGTTCCGCATAAAAAACTGGCAAATAAATAAGGAAATTATCGTAATTTGTGTGAATTATTAAGGAAATAAACTCCATAAGAAATGACATGATGAATTACATATAATTACGTTATCATTGGATATTATCATATTCATAACAAAAAAGGAATAAAAAAAAAAAGGGGAAAAATCTAAAATTAGACATATCATAAGTGACTAATGGTAAATTTTTCAATTACAACAGAATAATAAGAGACATTGGTAACATCATGCGAAGTCTGTATTCTAGAAATTATCACTATACTAGACACAATATTTAATTGACATAGTGTGAGAACAAGTCAACAAGAATTGTTTTAATAAGATGATGATGCCTGCTTTGTACTTGACCAACATGGCCTGTTAAACTTAACTCTGACCCATTATCTTGATTACAACTAAATCAAACTTTGGTCTTGCTCCTTCATGCTACATGTTCAAGTATCAGATATAAAATTCGACTTTATTGTCAAGGGCAGCCGTGGTCGTGATCGTATGGTAGTTGGATTTGCAACTACCTGCGCAATCGGTGCCTAGAATGAGTTTGAACCCCGTTCATGGTGAGGTGTATTCGATAGAACATTATGTGATAAAGTTTGTCAGTGACTTGCGTCAGGTCGGTGGTTTTCTCTGGGTACTCTGGTTTCCTCCACCAATAAAGCTGACTGCTAAGATATAACTGAAATATTGTTGAAAGTGGTGGTAAACACCATAAATCAAACTATATTGTCCCCCTCGAAAACAGCCATCCCTCCTATAAGGCCATGTATTACCCTTTCAGTATGAAACATTAGGAAATGGTCTCATAAGTTCATCAAGTTTAATATTATTAATTATCTCCCTTATTTAACATGGTAAAAGGGAGATAACTTTCTAGTACTAACATTTCTCAGTGTATTGTTTTGTAACAGTGGGTGTGTCTTTTAAAAATAAAACAACTAATAAAAATAACTTATGACTGTCAATACCTCATGGTTTGTTTTTGTTTGTTTTTTTCAGGCTCGATCAGAGACTGAAGTACAATCAGAAAAAGAATGGATGGAATCGGAGAAGGTCTGGCTGGTCCACAAAGGAGGATTTGCCTCTGCTTGTGTCCTCAAGGGCAATGGGATGTCTGTTCTACCAGAAGGACGTGTCAAAATCAAACTAGATCATGGAGGAGACACACTAGAAGTTGATGAAGATGACGTAGAAAAGGTGATGTTTTACAACAAGACATGTGAATGTAAATGAACATGAGAATATCTATAATTGTATCAAAATAACAGACTTTTTTTATTGCTATTCTACTTCTTAGGGTATTCAAATACATTTGTACTCATTATATGCACGAGTACAACTGACTAGTTTTACAAGAAGAGTTTGAAGATACCGAAGGGGTAATAAGAATCCGTATATCGAAGAAGGACAGACAACACAATGGCCAAATGAAAAAGTACAAAAGGACAAACAACGATCTACAAAACATACATATAAAACTAAAGATCGAGTAACACGCACCCCACTAAAAACCGGGGGATGAACTCAGGTGCTCCGGAAGGGTAGGCAGTTCCTGCTCCAATAGTATATTAAAAAAAGAAACACGAGATATCCTACATCAACCATGTTTTATCATAATTCTTTAAGAACCTAACAAACTATCATTTTGCATCAATCATAGAATTGTGGTACGAGTGAGTTATACCACCATCTTCACATCTGCCCTCTCTGGTTGGTTTTATTGTGTTTAACGCCACTTTCAACAATATTTCAGTTATATCGTGGCAGTGGAGGAAACCGGAGAATACCACCGACCTGCCGCAAGTCACTGACAAACTTTATCACATAATGTTGTACACCTCGCCCTGAACGGGAATCAAACTCACAACATCTCTGTGATAGTCACCGATTGCATAGGTAGTTGTAAATCCAACTACCATATGATCACGGCCACAAAGGCCCCTCTGGTATGATAACCAAATACATGTTGCCACATAGTGAAACTAGAATCATGATTTCAGCATAATTTAAAATCAATTTAAAACACAATTTAAAACCCATTGTAAATTATAGAAAATGTCAGGTTGTATTTCTTACAAGATACTCTAGATTCTATACAATTTATAATTTTTACCAGTTTTGATTGATTTTTTATGTTTAACGCCATTTTCAGCAATATTTCAGCTATATCATGGCGACCGGTTTTAGTGGTGGTAGAAGCTGGGGTACCCGGAGAGAACCACCGACCATGGGCAAGCAACTGGTAAACTTTATCACTTGCAGTTGAGAGTTGAGTGCACTCTTTTTTTGTAATTTACCAGTTTTAAATCCACATTAATGTACCATGGTGGACTATGAATGTCATCGTGTTAAACTGGTCTAGTGGCTGTAAATCATGTGTTGTAACATTATATAGTTGTTAAATGTTAAATGTTTGTTTTCTCGTAAATCTAAAACCTCGGCAAATTTAAAATTTTGGAACTATGTAAAATAAACAGCTGGTCATTTTCTACCTATATAGTATATATTACAGGTACTGTATATTTTTACCTGTTGGTATACCTGTATTTTACATGTATCGTACGTTTGATCAATCAGGTGTGAATTTTAATTACCCAATAGGTAGAATAGATAACACTTAAAATGAATGTCTGAAGGATGAACATATATAATAAGTATCATAGCCAGTCAACCGTGACATTATTACAAATGAGAAATAAATTATCATGTTATATTATTATTTTAATATACAAAATTGTGTAAAAAATTAACCCATTTAAAGGCTATTCAATTCCATGTAGAGTTTCATTCAGAATATTTTTGGACTTTTACCAAACTTCTGAAAAAACTGATTGCAGTTCAACAATGAAAGTTGAGGTTGTTAAAATTTATACTATATTACATAGTTATATACATAACCCAGAAGTATATGTTGTCCTCATTTTCAGACAAGTATTCAAGATAAAAAAACATATGTGACAAGATAAAAAAAAAATTGCTTGATGAAGACAATAGCCAATTTAGATCTGGTTCTGTGTACAGTTTTTGTTCATTAAACACATTATTCTGTGACAGAGAAGTTGTCTACTGGTACTTGTCAAGGCTAATATGTACCCACAAATAAATGGAGGGCCTGGGTGGCTCAATGAGTTAGGTAGTTGGATTACCTAACAACTTGTACAAGCCTATCACCAATACGGCGTGGGTTCGCGGTTGGCTTTGTAAATTACAAATAAGGGTGCATTCGACTCACAACCGCAAGTGATAAAGTTTACCAATTATTTGCCCATGGTCGGTGGTTCTCTCCTGGTACTCCGGCTTCTTCCACCACTAAAACTGGTCGCCATGATATACAATGTAGCTGAAATATTGCTGAAAGTGGCGTTAAAACCCCATAAATCAATCAATCACAAATAAATGTTTTTCTATAGTACTAAAAAATTGAGGCATCACAACTACATTCCACCCTTGTTAAACCGCTGCATTTGGGACCAAACTATATTTTGGCGATAACCAAGGGTGGCAGTATATCAAGGGAGAAACTTAAATATAAACTACATAAATTTTAGGAATTTGGACATAGAAATTTGACGTGATAAGTGAGGGTGGTGGACTAAAGAGGGACGGTCTAACAAGAGTTCATTGTATACCTAAAATATTACTAAAAGAAATACAAAAAATGTAGTCAACAAAATTTTATCCTTGCATGAACTTTTTTCTCTATGAATTATATTGTCCAAAGATATACAAATGATATATAATGATAAATATTTTACAAATGATATATAATGATAAATATTTTATTTGACCACAACATTTTTGTGGTTGTATTGTGGTATCAGGTGTGTCGTTGACATGTTCCCTCTTTGTACAAAATTTATTTTTCACAATAACTTCAGTTCTTTTTGACCGTTCTACATTTTGTACCTGAAATTTTAAAACAATGATACATCAGACAGAATAAAGATTTGGATTGATTGTTGGGAGTTCTAGTCCTACCCATTTCCAAACAAGAGGCCCAAATGTGCCAAAAATGTTATGACTCTGGTCGTATCAATCCCCCACCAGACTGTATCACTTTATTGTTTTTTGATATGATTATAATGTTTTATCACAAGATAATGGAAAAAAGACCATTCCAACAAAGGCCACCTCTCTTATTAGGCCAGATTTAAGATGTAGAAAAATACTACTAATTTGTCCTCAAGAGAGGCCACCCTCTTATAATAATAAGACCACTTTTTCATTGTAAAAGCGGTGTCCTTATAAGAGAGGGACTACTATAATGTAATTTTGTCTTTCTTTTATTTACACAGGCCAATCCACCTCAATATGATAGAGCCGAAGATATCGCATCGTTACGATTCCTCAACGAATCCAGTGCCTTGCATATTCTACGACAACGTTATGGAGCCAATCTGGTACACACATACTGTGGTCCATCTGTGGCTGTTGTTAATCCAATGCACCCAATATCTATCTACTCAGAGAAGGTCATGCAGGTCTTTAAAGGGTGTAAACAAGAAGACATGCCCCCTCACATCTATGCCATGGGCCAGATGACATATCGGGAAATGTTACAGTCACGCTCGGATCAGTCCATTGTATTTATGGGTAGAAGTGGTAGTGGGAAATCGTCAAACTCACGACATGTGATGCAGTATTTGATTACGTCAGCAGGAAGTGTAGGAAATATTTTCTCAGGTTAGTTTGTAAGGAATGTCAGATGAATAATGGCAATACAAGTGTTGTTCCTATACTTTTGAATTTTATCGGAGGTTAAGATGGATTTTCTTATATGTTCATTCGCCATGTGTACCTCCATTTCCTTGCTTGTTTTGTATTAGATAATGTTATTCAAACCTCATTTCAAACCATTAGTGGTGTAATAGTTAGCATGCTGGTCTTCGGTGCTGTAGATCGATGGTTCAAGTCTAGATAGGGTCGAAACCACAGACTAAAATTGGTATATGCATTTCAGCTAAGAAAAAGGAGCTTTACTAAGCAAGATCAAAGGCTCGTTGGTTCGGAATCAAGATTATATGTCCAACTGGAGCGACATGTCTTCCCACATACAGTTGTTTCAGTTAACTAGTACTATGATCAATTCCAACTAAGTGTGTTGGTCTAGTACTTAAAGCGGACACCATTATCATCTCATCAAAATTGTTCTCGCAATGATATAGCTGAAAAAATTCTCACTTGTCTTTTTAAAAAACAATCGCTCATTCACTGAAATTACTCAACACTTATGTCATTTCATTTAATATTTATTGGTCTGATATAACAGCATGAACATTGTAACATATGTCATATCTACTTAAATATGACAGAAAGAGATCAGATTGAAAAACATTGGTCAGGATCAGAATCACATAATTATACTTAGACACAAGTTAATACTGAGAAAAGTTTGTAGATACCAAAGGGGTAATCAGAACCATTAATCAAAGGACAAGAAGACCAACAATATTCTACAAAAACAATATGTATAAAGAAAACTACAGATTGAGCAACACAAACTCCACAAAAGCCATGGTTAAACTCAGGTGCTGCCAGTTGAATTTTATGCACAAGAAATCAGAAAGGTTACATGTTCATACTTCCATTATTTCAAAGAGTCCTTTAAAAGTTGTAGAAGAGGGACTTTTTATACATTAGTGTGTACCAATTACCGTTATTATGAAAAACCTGATATAGCGGGGAAAGATAATCATTGAGAAAACAGTGAAGTAGAAAAAAAAAATACAATGTGGGGAAATAAAAAAAAAGAAGACATTAAATAGATTACATGTCAAAAAACATGGACTACAACTAGTTTGTATGTAGTGAATTTATCACCTTAACAACAGATTTAGTAATACCTTCAACCCTGTCTTATCTTTAGTTAATTAGTGATGAGTTTATCAGCCGATTTTGTTTCTGGTTTTTATAGATATAGTAAAACAGGACAATTTATTGTGTTGCTTACAAATCAAAATAGTGAGACTTCTTTTGAAATAGTCCATCCTCTTGCTATATATAAGTTAGAGATAAGTCACAGTTATACATTGTACAGGTGAAATTCATTACATTCAAATATTAGGAGAACCTTCAATTTATCAGAGAGTAGTTGTCTCTCGGTATCGTAAGGGTCAACTCCTGAAACCTGTCTAAAATTGATTGCACCCTAAATTCACCCTAAATTAATTAGAAACAATTTCCAAATTGAACCCCAAATTTATCAGAACCTTTTCTAAAGTGAACAGGGAATTAACAGGAAATCTGTGTAATCTAAACCAGGAATTAACAGAAATTATGTCTAAATTGAACCCTGAATTTATCAGAACCCTGTCAAAACAAAACCCTGAATTTATCAGAACCCTGTCAAAACTAAGCCCTGAATTTATCAGAACCCTGCCAAAATTTATGCCCTGAATTTACCCAAACCATGTCAAAACTAAACCCTGAATTTGTCAGAACCCGGTCAAAACTGAACCTTTAATTAAACAAAAAAATTATTATTCTAATCAATTTCTACACCTACAATTGTATGCAACCAAAAATTTGTCTATTTCTAACAAAAAAAGTGGGTTCATTGAAGCTAAAATTACATAAAAAAGTAAAATAAAATAAAACATAAATGTTTATCCTTATTTTTACAGTGGAGAAGTTAACAGCAGTCAACACGTTGATGGAAGCCTTTGGTAACAGTAGAACTATCCTGAATACTAATGGTAGTCGTTAACATGAGAATTTTATTTTTTATTTTACAGTAGAGAAGTTAACAGCAGTGAAAACATTGATGGAAGCCTTTGGTAACAGTAGAACTATCCTGAATACTAATGGTAGTCGTTAACATGAGAATTTTATTATTTTATTTTACAGAAGAGAAGTTAACAGCAGTGTCCACATTGATGGAAGCCTTTGGTAACAGTAGAACTATCCTGAATACTAATGGTAGTCGCTACGCTCAGCTGACTACGTTAGATTTCGACCACTCAGGACAAATATCTTCTGCTTCTGTTCAGGTAATTTACAGATTTGCCAATGCCAAACCATTAAACATAAAAATGCTCTGTGTGCCCCATTTTTAGCTCACCTGACCGTCGTCCGTCCGTTAACTTTTTCATATTTTAATCTACTCCTCTGGAACAACTGGGCCAAATGGAACCAAACTTGGCAGAAAACATCTATATAAGGTCCTCTATAAAGTTTCTTCATTTCGTCCCATTCCGCCAACAAATATGGCCGCCAAGGGCAATTCTTGTTTCTGATTGGCTAATGTTAAAAAAATCTTCTCCTTGGCCAAATGGAGCCAAACTTGGCAGGAAGCATCTATGTAAGATCCTCTATACATGCAAACATGGAATGATTTCATATTTGCCGTCATTTGTTATTGGTTTTTGTGCATGTTAAAATTCCATTATACATATTAATAAGAAATGATATGGATGTAAATGAATAAATGCTCATAGTTGAGAGACCCCACTGTGACTGAAATATAAAACACCAATGTCTTGAACATTTACATCTATATCATTTCTTACTAATTGTCATCATCAAGTCAAAAATTCATTGTTTGTCAGCGACTTACAGCAGGTCGGTGGTTTTCTCTGGGTACTCCGATTTCCTCCACCAATAAAACTGACCGCCACGATTTAACTCAAATATTGTTAAAAGTGGTGTTAAACACATAAAACCAAACCAAACCAAATCAATAATTAATTGAATCTCACAATGATATAGGCCTAAAAAAATTCCTCCTTTGGGGTTACACAGCTACTCCTTGCTGGCATCTTGGAAAAAAATGTCCTAATTATTGTAAGTCAGCAATGAATGATTACAATGTTTACTTTTTGTTCAAAATACACTTCTAATCCATTATACATTTTGTAGATCAAAGTTATAATTAAGGTTTATCTTTTAGTCTACACATTGATTCAGCATCTGTTTTAGTAAGCTTTAATTACTGGTAGGTCAACAACAAAAAATACCTGTGTTTCTGCTAAGCCTACTGACCCTAATTGTTAGGCCCCTTCCCAGAGGGTATGCCGGGGGTAGAATAGGCACCAGGTTTCTCCGCCCTAGAGGCACTAGTCCTCTAAAAGGGGTCAACCATGTGGGAACCCTGGGGTATAGAAATGGGACCGAGAGCTTCTTCTGCTTGAAGGGGCATCCGTCGGTTGTGCGGGATGTATAAATTGACAACCAACCCGTCCTTCGTATGAGACGTAAATAAATCTGAGGTCCCGTGTTGAGATATTGCCACCCTCTTCGCACGTTAAAGAACCCAGTGTAACAGCTCATGATGAGTGGTCCATTGTAGACCTGTTGCACTGGCTAAATTATCCGTCCCTGCCCAACACCTTTCCTTGATTCGAGTCCCGTGGCGTTTAAATTTTTTAATGTTCTCATCCTGAATATAGCTGAAAAATTGCTCTCTGGACGTTAAACACCAATCAATCAATCAATCAATCAACCTAATTGTTACTGCTCACCCTAAAGTATATATTGTCATATATGGACAAGCACTGTTAAGGTCAGATTCTTGTCTTTGTAAATTGTATTTTTGAAAGTGGCGTTAAAACACCAAAAATCAATCAAGCAATCTTGTCTTATATAAACTAGGTAAAGTAAAATGTTTTGCTTACCTACCTATCCTATTTTTGTCAAGAATTTAAGCAGAAACACATGTATTTTATTTTTTTTTTATTTTCCTTATGTAGTAAAATTTTATATCTATTTATAGGTGTTTATGTTTGAGAAATCCAGGGTAGTGAGGAGACCTGAAGGGGAACCAAGTTTCCATGTCTTCTACCAAATGTTAGCTGGGTTAGATTCAACATTAAGGTAAACAAATCAAAATAGAAGATGTGTTGAGACCAATACAGAGTAGATTCGCGGCATGTCTGTGGCTTTCTCAGGGTACTCCGGTTTCCTCCACCAATAAAACTGACCACCACGATATATCTGAAATAATGTTGAAAGTGGCATTAAACACCATATAATAACCAATACATAGTTTTATTTTGTCATAGATAATCGTGGGATATCATATAGTAAACAGTAAAAACAAACATTTCATTTGTAAGTGAAATAATCATTAACAACCATATCAGTGGTGAAAGAGTTAACATTATCACCTTAAGTTAAATAGATCATGGGTTGAAGCCTCAGGTCGGGTCAAACCAAAGACTATCAAATTGGTATTTGCTGTTTGTCCACTAAGCATGCAGTATAAAGGAGTAAGAACAAAGACTGGTTGGCTCAGAATCAGAATAATGTCTCAAAGTGCAAGGACAAGTCTACCCGCCACTGTTGTTTCACTCAGCTAACACTATGAAATCCAACTAAGAGTGTTGGGCTAGGACATTGTCATCATTAACCTATTCTCACCTTGATGTAGCTGAAAAAATTGTGCAAAATCAAAGTAAGGACAGACAATACAATTATCCTCAAAACACTACACAGAAAATTAAAGATTGAACAACACGGACTGCACTGAAAACGGGGGAAGGTCAACTCAGGTGCTTCAGAATTTAAGTCTCAAATAAACCTTAAGTGTTAATTATTTCTATGTACATTTCAAGTAAATTTAAGTCTCAATTAAATTTTAATGGACACTTAAAGTTAAATAAGGTTTGTACAACCCAGTCCTAGTGATAAGTCATGAATGAGAAAATAACGACAGGATTATGCCTGTAATCGTCCATCTGTGACATAGATATTATGTAACAATTAACCAAATCACAATGGGCGGCAACTGTTAAACTTGTGAATTGATAACTACAACTTTATCACTATACCCTTAGCTCAGTAGCTTTCTTGTTAGCAGCAACTCTTAATCACGGAAATTGTAACAGATAGTTGCTGCTTGCTACCGGTAAAGAATGTAACATGAAAGATGGAATATTTAGTTGTTTTTTTTATTTTATTTATTTATGTTTTTTTTAGAAATGAATTGCAGTTAAATTCACTGAATGAACCCAACTTATTTATGACACCATTACAAAGGGTAGGTATATGACCTAGTATAAACATACTACATATAATAAAGCATTACCATACAACCTCTATTGTATATACACCTAGCATGTAGATATTTATCAACGGTTTTATTACCTCTCCTATATGTTTTGTAATGGAATTAAATTATGCATGTACAAAAAACTAATTTAAATGACTAAAACTGGTTTCCTTGTCTAAATTTTATAAATTGAATTCTTGCTGTTCAGTTTGTAGATAATTTGTATAGTAATATACATCTGTATACATCTCCTTTTCATAACAGATGACTCTGTTTACAGAAACTTCAACATTTTCATCATGATTTCAAAATTAAATAAAACCTATTTTCAGATTATCACTGTTGTGTAAACTACTCAATCATCAGGATTTTCCATTCAAATCTGTTAATGCAAGGGTCTGCAACTCGCAGTCCATGGTCCACATGCGTTCCTAGAGGCAGATCCATGCGGCCAATCACCCAATTTCACAACTGTCAAATCATCACTTGTCTGATGTGCCCCTTCTGTCAACGTCTTCATTTAACTTTGATATTACATTTCTTTGTGATTGTAAACAACATCAGTGGGGTCCGTTGTTGAACTTGTGATTAAACTAATCATATGATCAGCCCTAATTACATTTTTGATTCCTAATCACATACTTTGCTAATGCAATGATTAAATTCTGTTGCTGAACTTTTTTTAATCCAATGTATTAACTAATCATATTTAATCATTGTATTAGCTAATTATGTGATTAGGAATTAAAAATGTAATTAGGGCTAATCATATGATTAGTTTAATCATAAGTTCAACAACGGACCCCAGATGTTTTATTACTATATTATGATTGTTGCCTAGTGAATTTAGTCGATTCTTTTTCTGTTCCTTTAAGATCGTGGTCCAAGGGCCCTCGGGCTGAAAGAGTTGGGGACTTGTGCTAATGTGAATGAAGAATTAAAAGAATAGGGGGTATTCAATAAATATGTGTGCGATACATCACCATTTACGGTATATAATCTTATGGTACCAATTTAAACATGTTAATTTTAAGTGATGCTAAGATTAAGTCTCGTGTGATGTAATTTCAAGGAATTTTGTTTGCTTGAGAGAAATCGCAAGATTATTTATAATACCATTGAACCTTGTGAAAAAATCGAGGGACCAATGATTTACTTATCAGAGATCCTTGCTACTCGGCTAGACGAGCCCTGGACTCCCTATTTTCAGTTCTGACTCACTAATGTTTTAAAATTTTAGATTTTTACAAAGGTGGAACTAAACAAAATTTCCAGAAATGTCTTCTGGACTTGTCAAAATAAATTTCTGCAAAAATCCCGGGAGTTTTAAAGTTTTTATTGAAAGATGAAAATCTTAAGTATGGACAAATTACACGCACACACAGACATATTTACGTAATGCCAAATTGTATTATATAAATAATTATGTATTACATATTTATGCTATTTTTAGCATGGTTTTATACAATAATCATAGTTATATATTACATATTTATGCTATTTTTAGCATGGGTTTATACCTAATCTTGTAAGTAACTAGATTCCACAGCTTTTGTTTGGTTGACTTATTACACAGGGTAGCAGCATATTCTTAGCTTATATTTTATGCTAGTTGCTTTGTTTATATATAACTTGCAGTTTTTAGTTTCCTTTAAATTGGTATGAGATGTATGAAATGACTGCTGTACAAGTCTGCAGTACTTGAAGATATTTTGTGTTTAAATTGTCAGGAATTTGTTAATTTATTGAAACTCTTAAAGCAATAACAAACATCAAATTCAAAGTCAAGTTCAAGTTCAAATTCAATTTTATTTGGGGCATAAGATACAGGGATGTCAAGTTTTTATACCCCCGCTCGACGAGAGTCGGGGGTATATAGGGATCCTCATGTCCATTCGTCAGTTTGTCCGTTTGTCCGTCACACTTTTCGTTTCCGGATAATAATTAAAGTACCGCTCAACCAAATCTTTTCAAACTTTAACACAATGCTGTCGACCATTAAATACGGGTTAAGTGCGATTATGGTATATTTCACATTTGCCGTTCCTGAGTTATGGCCCTTTTTCTCTTAGAAAATAGGGACTTTTTAGGTTTCCGGATGATATTTAAAGTATGGTTCAACCAAATCTTTTCAAACTTTAACACAATGATTTGGATCATTAAATACAGGTTAAGTTCGATTACGGTGTATTTCACATTTACCGTTCCTGAGTTATGGCCCTTTTTCTCTTAGAAAATAGGGACTTGAAAGGTTTCCGAATGATATTTAAAGTACCGCTCAACCAGATCTTTTCAAACTTTAACACAATACTGTATACCATAAAATACAGGTTAAATTTGATTATGGTGTATTTCACATTTACCATTCATAAGTTATGGCCCTTTTTCTCTTAGAAGATGAAAATTTGGAATGCAGGGGTATCTGTGATCACCATATCAACTTTCTCTAGTTTTATAAAATGTTATTGTGTTGAATTTGCATAATGTGCAGTATTTTGACCAAACTTCAAAGGAAATTTAACAAATTGCCCTTGTATGCTTTTTCCAACCAAAAAAAATTGTTAGTTTGCTCTTCATCTTGTGCTCAGAAAAATAATAATGTTAGAAACAGCAAACAAGAATCACTGGTAGATATTAATTATCCTTAGAATCACGGGTTAATTAAATTATTTCAAGAACATATGTATGATGATGTAGATATATTTTATTTAATACAATGTCATGACAGAATGGACATTTTCATTATCAGAATATGATGTTCTTTCTACTATTGCCTTCAACAAGTTGAAGACTAGCAGAGGTTACATATGACCATGGAAAAATGTTAAAACTATTTATATTGGATTAGGGCTATTCCATTTAAATTTCCCACCAGGGGGTGGAACGCCCATGAATTTTTTTTTTTTTACCCCCCACCAAAAATTTAGCAATTTTTTTACCCCAGTACCAAGGGGGAAAAAAAAAAACATAAAATGTATGAATAAAGATAACAGGAATTTC
>MJUT01048195.1:276482-290055 GCA_002080005.1 Gigantidas platifrons | reverse complement strand
GAGTTAGTGAGGGAGTGAGAGAGGCTGAGTGAGTGGGAGGTTGTGTATGAGTTAGTGAGAGGGAGAGAGTGCGAGTGAATGTGTGAGTTAGTGAGGGAGTGTGTGTGAGTGAGTGAGAGATTGTGAGTGGGAGGTAGTTTGTGTGAATGAGTGAGAGGGAGAGAGTGTGTGTGTGTGAGTGAGAAAGAAAGAGTGTATGTGTGTGTGTGTGAAGGTATGCATGCACATGCATTTTCATGAGAAAGTGCAAATGCTATTAAATTGTCCCCTTCCTCTCAAGAGATGCCATACCTTTTATAAGGTCATGTTTTTCTTTGCACATTGGGTGCCTTTTTAAGAGGGGAGACTACTGTACATTCAGGAACATTTTGCCAGATCAAGATATAATTGTATAATGAATGTTCCTGGATGGAATGGCACCTGTTTATTTTGTATTGTATCATGTTATCTTTCTATCTTGTATACAATTAATATGGTGAAGTGATGAATGACAGTGGAAATTACTGTTGGAAAGGTACACACTTTTCTCTAACATCTAAAATTCAAACAAAAATGTCTTAAAACTTTTTTTTTTATATTTTCGTCAATATTTAGCCAGAATGAAATATCTTTATTAAATATTTTTAAAAATTCTAAAATTTTACAACTGAAATTGGAAAAATTATGTACTGTACATACATGTATACAAAAACAACCACATACATTATACAGTAGTCCCCCCCTATTCTACCACTTCTACAATGAATTAGTGGCCTTAAAAGAGGGGTGGACTCGCTTTTGGGGGACAATTTAGTTGTATCTTGATATCACAGTACATCTGAATTATGGCCTGATAAAAGGGGTGGCCACTCTTGGAGGTACAATTTGGTAGTATTTTTATATCTCAGTACATCTGGATTATGGCCTGATAAAAGGGGTGACCACTCTTGGAGGTATAATTTGGTAGTATTTTAATATCTCAGTATATCTGGATTATGGCCTGATAAAAGGGGTGACCACTCTTGGAGGTACAATTTGGTAGTATTTTAATATCTCAGTACATCTGGATTATGGCCTGATAAAAGGGGTGACCACTCTTGGAGTTACTATTTGGTAGTATTTAAATATCTCAGTACATCTGAATTATGGCCTGATACTAAAAGGGGTGACCACTCTTGGAGGTACAATTGGTAGTATTTTAATATCTCAGTACATCTGAAATATGGCCTGATAAAAGGGGGGACTACTCTTGGAGGTACAATTTGGTAGTATTTTAATATCTCAGTATATCTGAATTATGGCCTGATAAAAGGGGTGGCCACTCTTGGAGGTACAATTTGGTAGTATTTTAATATCTCAGTACATCTGAAATATGACCTTATAAAAGGGGTAACCACTCTTGGAGGTATAATTTGGTAGTATTTTAATATCTCAGTATATCTGGATTATGGCCTGATAAAAGGGGTGACCACTCTTGGAGGTACAATTTGGTAGTATTTTAGTATCTCAGTACATCTGAATTATGGCCTTATAAAAGGAGTGACCACTCTTGGAGGTACAATTTGGTAGTATTTTAGTTTCTCAGTACATCTGAATTATGGCCTTATAAAAGGGGTGGCCTTTGGTGGGTGTGGTCTTATAAGAAGGGGACTACTGGGATAGATTTCATTTTATTTTGCCTCCAGATTTGACTTGTGTAAAATTTAGCTCCTATGTATATCATGATTTACTTGTTAAGTTACAAACATAATTGATCTAAAAATAGAATTATACAAATGATAAGGTCAAGGTCATGAATTAAGATACATGTAGTAAGTTAAAGACACCTTCCTGTACAGAAGATTTTAGCAATGAATTATATATAGATATATATAGACTAGAACACCTTTTTATTGGGAGATTACTATTGATTTTGTGTGGTAGATCTGATACACCTGTAGTACAGGTAAATCTCGTTGATATTTTGTCTTTTCTCAGTAATTAAGCAAATTACTTTTTTTTTTAGTAGACAATTATTAATTAATTACGTATGTTAACTGATGCTCAAGTAGGAGGTGATATACATGTATATTAACATATAGTCATATTTGGTACAAAAGGTATATATGTAGATAAAATAAACATCTTCTAAAAATCATCTGTGTCTGACTGTCAATGTATATATGATTTTTAAGGCCATTTTAAGTTACCAAGATACTTCAATAATTTTTTTCCTGAACAATATAAAAGTATTTATACTCCCAAATCATGTTGTTTTTTTTTTTATTCTACTTGTAGGTATTTTTCCGAGCAGGTGGTCTGAATCAATTAGAAGCTGCTCGTGATCAAAAGATCTCAGGAACTATTATATCATTCCAAGCTCGATGTACAGGATTTCTAGGAAGGAAAAAACTCAAAAATTTAAAGGTAAGATGTTTTTTTTTTTTTTTTTAAATCTTAGTGGATTATAGATTTTATGTAGTGTCTTTAAAAAAAAATGGAAGGGTGACAAATATAATTCCTTACAATTCTTTTTTGATGGCTCTAGAGAATACTATTTTTTATCAATTAATATACAGTCGACTCTCGTTATCTCGAATTCGATGGGACCATGGAAAAAATTCGAGTCAACCGTAGTTCGACTCAAGAGGAGCTATGAAAACCAGAAGTGTAGTTTGTTTAATGACGAAAGGGAGACAACTCGAGCGAAATTTTGAAGAGCTAACACCAGCATCGCATGTCCCGATTCTCGGAACGATTTAAAACTTATTCGATGTTTTTGTTACTGTTTTTTTTTCTCTATTAAATTCTTTGAATCTTATGGAATAACTGAAAACTTCTAGATATATTTTTTGTGTGTATGATTATGTTTTTCAGCTGATGCATTGTCATTAGACTTTCATCATGACGTATTTTTCTTTGTGCAATATTTACAATAAATTGTGTGTGTTTATGATTCAATAAAATTTCCCCTTTTATTACAACTGTTAATTAAGAGTAACATTTTTTTCATATCTCTCAAAATTGAGAAATTATACATCTACTTTAATCAAAATTAATTTCTGACAATAGATAAAACGCTTCCGTTGTGTACTTTTCATAATCATTGATGTATGCGGACCCAAGCACACTTATAATGTTGTGAATCGATAATTTTTGATTGTACACATCTAACTTGTGTCATAATACCAAGCCAATTCAAATATTACCACTAATTAATTTGACAGATTGTGAAATAAACATGTGAAATAGCCTAAGGTAAAAATGTCAAAGCCAATGACCGGATGTTTCACCTGTGATCCGATTTTAATCCCAAGCTAATACACATGTTTTGACAGGTAAATTCGACTTAACAAATGTAAATAATATGGCTTTCTACATCTCGGGACCAAAACTTTTATTCGACACAACCGAAATTTCGACTCATCCGAATTCGACTCAACAGGAGTCAAATTATATATATTTATACACAACGAAGTTCGGGACTTCGATAAAAATTCGACTCAACCGGAAATTCGACTCAACCGAGTTCGAGATAACGAGAGTCGACTGTATGACACTGTCAGTAATAAATTTGTTCACAGTTTTCTACAGTGTTATATGCTGTTGCAGGGGAGATTTCCATTAGAAAAGTGAGGACATATGTCTAAGTCAAATTATCACCAAAAGTGTATAGGACAAATCAAATTCACAACTTGCCTTTAGGACCAGTATGTTAAATGAGGTGACGAAGATGTCCCCATTGAACTCTAGACAAACATGGTTTTCACATCACTTCACTCTGACACATTGTCCTGATTCTGAGCCAACCAGCGTTTGTTATTACTCCTTAATGCAGCATCCTTACCAGAGAAGCTACAAATACCCATTTTATTATTAAACCTCATTGGGGCTCAAACACATGGTCTACCATACTCAGGGTGAACATGCTTACCAACGATGCAGTTTCAATCAATAGATGCTGTTATTATTATTTAGGATTTTGATGGTGGCTACCTACATGTAAGAGGGTATTGTGCCAGATGTTGACCTTTGTTTCAATGAATACAGCTGTTTTAACTGTTTAATTTAAGCAAATAGTAACCTCCATAATGACACGTTATAAAAATGTTTGTCAGTCTCAGTGGGATATTTCAGTTGGTAAATCACTGTTCTTGTTAGAGTTATCTGCTATTGTAAGAGGGTATTTTTTTTAACAGTTTGTTTAATTGTAACTTTTATTATCTTCTTTTTCAGGTCAAACATATTGCCATTAGTTGTATACAGAAAAATGTAAAGAAATTTATGCTGATACGAGATTGGGCTTGGTGGCGTCTTTTTACTAAAGTACAGCCCATGTTAAATGTTCATCGTACAGAAGAGGAACTACAAGAAAGGGAGGTAAGTTATAATAAATTGTCCATTGACAGATAAAGAACAACAATTAATTGAGGAATGCTCTTAATGAATGCTCATTAAAACTAAAATATTTGAGTTAAAATGTCATGATATATAATTTCCGCCATAACATTTGTTCCAACGAAAAAAATATTACAATATTTATTCTTGACAGAATGAACAGTATGGAATGTCTGTTCCTCAAAGAAAATTATTATGTAGTTGTATATAGTAAATTTTCCAAAGGAATAAATATATGTTCACTAAATGATAGCCAAATCAAACACAAATAATTATGTTATATTTTTTCTAACATTAATTAAAGACTTGATATTGAAATAATTATGCAAAGTTAAAATTATATGATTAAAGTTGAAGCAAAAAAAACAACAATATTTGATGATTTAATATAGGTGCCAACATTTGCTTTCTTGAAATTATATTTTTAGAAGATAAAATTGGTAGTGGAACAAAAAAGTAGAATTGTCTTGTATTTGTGTGTGTTTTTTGTCTTTATATTACAAATAAACACTTTTTAGCTCACATGACCCTTTTAGAGTGTCAAATTTGTGCTTAAAACAAATACACAGTTAAAAAAGCAGATTTAAAGGAAAAATTTAACAGTGTAAACATACCTTATGAATAACCAGGTGAGCAATACAGACTCAGATGAACCTCTAAATATGGCTTTAATTAAAAGTCTTGACAAATTCAGACTCTAAAAGTTCATAGGATTTGACACTACATTTGTTCCTCGGTTTTCACAAGGCTATAATTTCTGATTTTACAGATTGAAGTTGAACATTTGAAGAGTAAATTAGAAAAGATTGAACGAGAAAGAAATGAATATAAACAACTTTACGAAAAGACCGACAGTCGGGTAAGTTGAAAAAGTTATTGTTGTAGTTAAGTTGACTGGTAAGTTGAAAGAACTGACAGTTTGGTAAGTTGAAGAACTGGCAGTCAGGTAAATTAAAAAGCTAATTGTTGGATAAGTTGAAAACCTGACAGTTGGGTCAGTTGAAAAACTGACAGCCGAGTACGTTGAAAAATCTGACTGTTGGGTAGGTTGAAAAACTGAAAGTCGGGTAAATTGAAAAACTGATTGTTGGATACGTTGAAAAACTGACAGTCAAGTACGTTGAAAAATCTGACTGTCGGGTAGGTTGAAAAACTGAAAGTCGGGTAAATTGAAAAACTGATTGTTGGATAAGTTGAAAAACTGACTGTCAAATAAGTCGAAAATTGACATTCGGGCAAGTTGAAAAACTGATGGTCAGGTAAATTGAAAAAACTGACAGTCGTGTATGTTGAAAAACTGAAAGTCGGGTATATTGAAAAAACTGACAGTCGTATAAGTTGAAAATCGCAAGATAATATTTAGGAGAAAATTTTCAAATTGAACATATATTATCCTCATTGGAATTTATGCAGCATGTCGTCCAGAAAAAAAAAAAAAAAAAAAAGATCTATGGTGCCATTTACTTTTTCTTATGTATATTTTTCTGAACTTCATTGTAAATATAACATTGATTTAATTACTTCAAATTCATTAAATAAATAACCAAAAACTGAAAGATTTTTTTTAGCCCTAGTGTGTAGTAGTAAACTATACCAAGGGGAAAAAACATAGTTTTACAACTGTTGTTAATTTTTTGTACAAGCAAATTTAAAAATTATTTTGTATTCGATGAAAAAGTAAATATTTTATGGACAACAAATTTAGTGTTACATTGTATAAACTTGTATAAAGTGTTGTTTGACATTTATTGCAAAGTTTTAATAATATTTTGAGAAAAAAATACATTTATAAACATTGAAAAAATATAAAGATAATTTACAGACTTTGTTTTCAAATTTTTAGCTGGCAGAGGTACAGGCTGACTTGATAGAAGAACATTCAACAGCGACACATGCTTCAGAAATGTTAGAAACAGAGACATCTGAGAGAATGCAAATCAGTAAAGAACATAAAGATTTACAGGTATGAAGATTGTCGAAATGACAGAGGCAGTCTTTGTCCTAACCCACTCGCCCGAAGCCTGGGACAAGTAAAACTGGATTCAGACAAGTGAAAATTATGAAAGATTTTGTTTGAATAGATAGAATTTTTTTCTAAATTTGACTTTTGGGCAAGTAGGTGAAAAAAATTAATGCAAAGACTGCAGAGGTATAGATGTTGTCCACATGTTTAGGAACACCAGCAGAAAACATACAAATCAATGCTTCCAATGCACCAACCAATAGTTCATAATATAAGATTTACTGTGTAATTTTGTTTGTTCATGTAAGTGCAAGTAATAAACTAGAATATCCCCTCTCAACTAAGTCGAATGTACTACCAGGAGGAAGCCACAGACCTACCACAAGTGACTTCATCACTTTAAGTAGTATTGAAATTATATTAACAATGAAACCTGCCTAACAACCCTGAATAAAACAGATTCCTGTATAAACCAAATTGAATAAAGTCCTGATGAAGGAAATGATTGTTTAATTAACCTGTATAAATAGAATTTCTGTTTATTCTGAACACAAAAAAGTTGGTAACAAGGATGTTTGGTTTAGACAGATTTCATTGTATTACTTCTACACATATACTCATGCTTTAATGTTTTGTAACTGTCTAAACTGAACCTCCTTGGGACTAACTATTATATTTGGAATAAACAAATATTCAGTTTAACAGGTTAAATTAACAAAGAATTTTTTGGACTTTTAATGTAAAGTTTGGCTTATGCATAATTCTACTTTATTCAGGGTTCGATTTAGACAAGTTTTACTGTATTATTTTATTTCAGTTGTTGCTCATTTTACTGTATTTTTGTTATCTCCCTTGCAGGCAAAATATAATGCATTAAAGAGACAGGCAGAGAAAATTGAGATGGAATTGACTCAGGTTCACTTGTGGCAAGCTGAGGCTCTAGACTTCAATGACGAAGATGCTGATGGTATGTAGTCACTCTATCCTCCTTTGTAGAGGTCAAAACTAGTAGAAGTTGTCTCCCTCTTATTTATAAGTCCCGTCCACAAAGGCCAACCTTCTTATCTCACCCGATTCCAGTTGCACGGTGATGGTGAAATACATTGTACCGGTACTGCTAAATTGTCCTCTCAAGAGAGGTTACCACTCTTATACGTCCATTTTTTCACAACAGAAAAGGGGTGACCTTATAAAAGGGACACTATTGTTCATCATGTTGGGATTACTGTATACAGAAGAAAATGGAAACGGGTAAATTATTGTATAATTGGGTACCTGTATTTTATCCCAGGTAACACTTCCAAAAAATAAAAAAAATAAAAGACATATTAATATAAATAATATATAAATATGTAGATACAGTGTGGAGTTAAACCTTCCTAATCCAATCCTCCTTAAGGCTTAATGTTATGTTTGGAATAGACAGGTGTTCAGTTTATACAGGTTAAATTAACTAAGATTTCCTACATTGGCACTTTATTTAAAGTTCTGTTTATAAAGGATTCCGTTTATTTAGGTTTTGGTATAGATAGGTTTTTCAAGTTGTGTACAAAGAGAAACAATTTATCAAGATGTTTTGTTTGAGTTGTCACACATTTTACTGTATTTTCCCCCATTGATAAGCCCTGTTCACAAAAATAAATAATACTTTATTTTTATTATCTCCCTTGTAGGAAATGACTCTGTATACAAAGATAGATATGAACGAGTTTTACGTGAACTTGATATTACTAAGAAAAGACTACAGAAACAACATGAAGAAGAATTAGAACAAGAACACAATTTAAAGAAAGCTGTTGAAAAAAGGGTGAGTCTTGTAGTATTTGTATACTCCTTAGTCAAGTCTTTCATGGGGGTGGGGGTTGATTTATAAGATTTCTTCATGCCACTATGTAGCTGAAATACTGCTAATATTGGCACTAAACACCATTCAATCATTCATGGAGGGAAGGAGCAGGATAGCAGTCTGTCAAGCGACTCCTAATTTTGAGCTGTTCCTGATTTTTTCCTGAATTTGTTAGATAAACTCCTGATAACTCCTGATTTTGAACTTTTTCCCCACAAAAAAAAAATAACATAATAATATGTTGAAATTATTTTAGTGTAAAGCATCTTATCAATAAAAGGAGTTGAGGAAAATGGCCTAAGTAAGACCTTTTAGCCTGTCAATTACATTCTGACATTCTGATAATGACCTTCATCTGGAATCAAAAACACCATGCTTAAATTTATATATTATGGCCTGAAAGCTCTTTGACTTAGAGGGGAAGAAGGTGGCCATTTTGGGTTTTTTTTGTATGGTTTTATCACTTTTCATACAAAAAAAATTCCTGATATTCTCCTGATTTTTAACTAAAAACCCTCCTGATTTCCTAATTTTTTGAAGCCAAAAAGTGCTTGAAAGACTGGGATAGTCAAATGATTAAGGTCGTTGACTTTAAGCTACCAGCCTAACACCACTGATAGGAATTTGAACCCCTGATACCCACCTCAAGTGTTAAAGGTTTCAACACACTTTCAACAATACGCTTGTTTCGAATCCTTTCCATTCCGTCAAATGTTTACATTTACTTATAATCTACTGCATCTGTGACTATGATATGTTGACGTTGTCACAGTAATAGTGTAAACTCCGGAAGTTGTCTGTCTAACATTTCAGACTTCAAAACACGAAAAAGACGGAACATGATCGGAATTGACATGATTCGAAACAAGCATATTTTTCAGCTATATCATGTTTACAACATTTATTGATATTACTGGACAGTTATAATAAACTGATTAAAAAAATCCCTGGTTATGGGTTATAGACACTTATAACACTTGAGGTGGGTATAGAGGGCTTGATTTCATGTCCATGATATTGGGCTTGTGATGAAAAGTCAACCGTCTTGGCCACTAGGACACCAAGGCCCCTATTTGCTAAATTAAGGCCCTTGAATGTAAAAAGCAGCAAATATTGTCTATATGTGTACTATTGGTATCTTTTAGCACTTACGATAAACTTGGGGGAAAAAAGATATAAGTAATGCCCTGCATCAAAAATGGAAAAACCTTATAGATTTTACTCTGTCTGTTCTGTCTGCCATAAACTGTCCATAATTCTTTTATATTTTATTCTTGTATTGGATTGAAACTTTGTAGATGTGCATATCACAGGGCTCACCACACTAAACAAAAATAGGGCAACATGACTTCTCTCTTGGTTGTCTTGAAGGCAAAGTGAGGGAAAATCTGGGAGTCTTCAGAAAAGCTATTAAAATTTCTTTCCTGCTACAGCATGTCTCCATACCTTTCACAAAGCAAACATGCTACTCAACGATCTTAAAAAGGATGCAATCAATGAGTTTGGAATAAAATATTGAATATCAAACCCTGTATGGGTCAAATTTCAGAAACATGGACACTCCTTTTACATGACTATTGAAGAAAAAGTATGATTATTGGTGAAAAAATACTGATTTACAAAGACTGACTGTATGAGAGCACCTAAAGATTAACCTTTTGGTGGAAATACTGCATTTTGAATGAAACCAGGAGGGAAAAGTTGCCCACTTCGCTAGGTTTGGTGAGCCCTATATCATCTTTTCATGAAGATGTGATAAAAAAATGTTAGAGTTATGGTTCTTTATTTAAACATAGAAAATTATGCATTATATATGGTATATGACTTATGAACACCAGTTCTATAATTTGTTTTAAATTGGAATAAAATTACAATAGATGAAGTTAGTTTGTTGGCAGACAATTTCAATGATTATTATCTAAATTCTTTTTATTTGATTTTTGATCGACTTACAATCAAATTTTTGATGCAAGTTTGAGACAGACAAGTAACCAAGGATTAGTT
The DNA here is from genome assembly GCA_002080005.1 of Gigantidas platifrons. Lineage (NCBI taxonomy): Eukaryota > Metazoa > Mollusca > Bivalvia > Mytilida > Modiolidae > Gigantidas > Gigantidas platifrons. Next base: position 279,886 of record MJUT01048195.1, on the reverse strand, counting down.
TGATTTTTTGTATTTTTGATTTCATTGATCCCAAGTTATGCTCTTGAGTATTGGAACAAGAACATTTTTAATGGTTTTCAACAAAATTTGTTCACAAGCTATATATGAACAATATCTCTGTCCAGGTCGAAAACCATTATTTTGCATGAATTTTAAGATGTGTATACATAAAAAAAAGTTTGAAGATGTTCTTCTTCATTGCACATTGGCAAAATAGTTAATAGACCCAAACCAAATTTATTCATATGCTATGTATGGACAATATCTGAATTGAGCTCAGCCAGAATTTTTGTTGAGAATTTTAAGAGTTATCTTTCTTGAATAAAAAAAAAAAAAAAGTTCTTGTTAGGCCACTATTCCTCAACAGATAGAAACCAAATTTATACACCAAGCTAAATATGGAAAATATCTCAGTTGATTTTCGAAAGAAACCAGAATTTGTCATCAAGAATTTTAAGAGTTATGTCCCTGAATATGTAAGAAAAGTGTGAAAATGTTCTTATCAGTGGCACTAGTGAAATAGTTCCTCCACTGAATCAAACCAAACTATGTATCAAGAATATCACGGTCCAGTTTGAAAACTCATTTTTCATCAATGATTTTAATCATGTGAGGCAACTTGGCTTGTCTACCCTGATGCATTTATAATTTTGTTATATATTTCTGAAATATTTTGGACTGTGTTCAAACATTTGTAACTTAAATTTAGCAGGGTATTATATAGGATTGCAACTACCTATGTAATCAGTGCCTATAACCACTAATGTTGTGAGTTCGAATCCAACTCACTGACTCAGGCGATGTAACATTTTGTGATGAAGTTTGTTAATGACTTGCGTCAGGTTGGTGGTTTTCTCTGGATACTCCTAAATTACAAAAAAGGGTGCACTCGACTCGCAGCCGCAAGTGATTAAGTTTACCAGTTACTTGCCCATTGTCAGTGGTTCTCCAGGTACTCCGCCTTCTTCCACCACTAAAACTGGTGACATAGCTGAAATATTGCTGAAAATGGTGTTAAAACACCAAAAATCAATCAATCAATCAACCTTTTTTCTCCACCAATAAAACTGACCTCCACAATATAGCTGAAATATTGTTGAAAGTGGCATTAAACACCATAACCCTAAACCAAACCTCATAAATCAATAAATTAATTATAGCCCAATAAATTATGATAATTATATTTGCACTCACACCCTACTAAAACATAACGGAATCCAAAATTATGTTTTGTGTATTTTATTTGTCATATACCTGTGTGTATTTGATAGACAGTAATTAATTTGCCACAGGTAATGCATGTTTCTTATCTGGTAATTAATTCTTTAACGACACTTTGATGTTCATGTTATATAATTATGTGTTTAAAGAAGGGGGCTGACTAACAGGTATACAGTCATCAAATTATGTAAAGGTGAAGAAAAAAAAAAATTTAAATGTGAACAATTTAAAGAATATATATATTTTTTAAATTTGAATTTTTTTGACATTTTTAAACTGATGAATTATAAGACTATCTGTAATACTGATAGATGATAATGTTATAAGTGATTAGGTGCTTGTATGTTAATGAAGGGTTAATTATATATGATGTTTCCCCAGTGTGTGGGGCCTCACTGTTACATCTTGTTACTATACAAGTGTTTAAATATGTTTCACTCATGTAATGGACATTCTGTTGACCTTAAGATGAAAACTGAACCTATTTTAATCAAATCCAACAAGGTAAATATTTGTTTACTATAAATTAGATTTGTTTTAAAGTTTTTATTGACAGTTTCTGTTTTATCTGTTTAGAAATTATTGTTTTCCACTTGTTTGCTAAGAGTTTCATTTTTTGGGTGTTTTTTTTTATTTTAAAAGTATTTTAATTGTTATATGTTTTACTTAAAAATCAGGAATTAGTCAGATGTATTTTTTTAATACTATATCTTTTTGTATTTTTTTAATACTCATTTTTTTTATTAACATTTTAAATAGAGAAATACCCATAGAGGTGGTATAATTCATGGTTACATCAGTCCAGTTTTGAACAAGAAATTCAGTGTAAATTTCTAAAATGTTTCAAGAAAAAAAATTGTTTTTCTTTTCATTTAATGAAAAACAGTTAAAAATGTTTTTATAAAGCTTTCAAAAATGTGTACCTTACACCAGGCATGATCTGTCAAATGAGATTTTTAGCATAGCCAAGCGAGGAGAACTTTAAACAAATATTTGAATCGCCATGTCTTTTTACATGTAAGCCAGTCATGTTTTACAATACAAACCAATAATCCTAAAAACTTAATATCAACTTGGTGTGGCCTAATTGGAATATTTAACACACACACAAAAATTTATAAAAATGAAAAAAAAAAAAATAGTTTGTAGATATTAGGAGTGTAATATCATATGTATAAATTTTATGAATGGGATTTATCATTGGGGATGGGGGTGCAAATTTAAAAAACATGAACTGTGTATATTCTTATCACTTGGACTTTAACAGATTAATTAATGGAGGGACAAGGAGGGGTACTAAAGAAAAAAAATAGGATATGATGTTGTGGGGGGGGCAAATTTGGCAGAAGGATTATTCCTGAAACTGTGTCTATTCTTATTACTTGAACTTTTACAGACAAAGGATGTTTTGATGGACATAAGGAAGACTCATTAGAGATAATTAAAACACATGGTTAACTCAGTGTTAACATGTCAGCCAGATGTTTTAACTTCTGTTTATACCTATCAGTAAAAAAATGTTTTCTGCTGTGCCCTGATATCTGTGAAAGTTAAATGATTGATGATTAACAGAGTAATTAATGGAGGGGCAGGGAGGGAGACTAAAAAAAAGGATATAGCTATCAGTAAAAAATGTTTTCTGCAGTGCCCTGATATCTGTGAAAGTTAAATGATTGATGATTAACAGAGTAATTAATGGAGGGACAGGGAGGGGGACTAAAGAATTGATGATGAACAGAGTAATTAATGGAGGAACAGGGAGGGGGACTAACTAATTGATGATGAACAGAGTAATTAATGGAGGGACAGGGAGGGAGACTAAAGAATTGATGATGAACAGAGTAATTAATGGAGGGACAGGAAGGGGGACTACAGAATTGATGATTAATAGAGTAATTAATGGAGGGACAGGGAGGGGGGCTACAGAATTGATGATTAACAGAGTAATTAATGGAGGGACAGGGAGGGGGGCTACAGAATTGATGATTAACAGAGTAATTAATGGAGGGACAGGGAGGGGGATTAAAGGTTTGATGATTCATCATGTACTTTTCATAATCATAAATTGGAAGGCCAAACAAATTAAAAGTCTTTGGGAGCAAGTAAACAAAAGGGCCTAAATCTGCTAAGGTTATAACCTATACCCGAGGGATGACTAAATCTGTTAAGGTTATAACCTATAC
>MJUT01048195.1:243625-255106 GCA_002080005.1 Gigantidas platifrons | reverse complement strand
GAAGCATATAGGTAATATGTGTATGAGGCTTAGAAACGGGGGAAAAGGCGAGGCTTTGCCGAGCCTTTTCCCGCGTTTCGCGCCGAATACACGTATTGTATTTATCCTGCAATTTTAAAATCGTAAATAAATGTTTACTATAGGATTAAACACAGTTTTTTAAGGAAATTATCTATGTATAAACTCCGACAGCTCACTCACAAACTGAACATAACCAAGATGGCGTCATTTACGTCATATGAAGACTTCCAGTTTGAAACGTAAAGATTAGACGTTATTTGGCTTCGTGTACGCTTCAAGTTTGATACAATTTAACTAAAATAAGTTTTCAAGGTAAGCTTTTTAAATATTTTTGTGTATTGTTGTAAATATGACATGTAGGATTTCACATTTTCAAGATGGCAGATACATTTGTAGATTCTATGTTCTATTTATAACTGACCGATATAAAAAAAAATATTGGGCAGGCTATGTTGGTCAGTAAATGCTGTCATTGCAGGATAAATATAACAATTAGTTATGAACATATATTCAGTTGGGATACAATTGGATTTTTTTTATATGAGTTTAGTGACATATACAAAGCTATTCAATGATTTTGTTACCCAAATCCCATTTTTCTATTTGTACAAATTATTTGAACAAGAATGAACCCCTGTGGAAATTTTCACACTATTCCTGATGACATGTAATTTCTATATTACCAACATCTTTTTTAATACATTGAGGGGCCGTAGTGGTTGTGATTGTATGATATGTTGGATTCACAACTACCTGTGCAATCAGTCCCTATCACCACTAAAGTTGTGAGTTTGAATCCCGCTCATGGCGAGGTGTACTTGATACAACATTATGTGATAAAGTTTGTCAGTGACTTGTGGTAGGTCGATGAATTTCTCAGGGTACTCCGATTTCCTCCATGAATAAAACTGACCATCACGATATAACTGAAATATTGGTGAAAGTGGTATTAAACACCATAACCCTACCACCCACCTTATAAATCTGGCATGATATGAGAGGTGGCCTGTGGTGGGAAGGGAGACCTGGACCTACATCTTTTTCATACATTTTAATATGTTTACAGAGAGTGAGAAGAGATTAAGGAGAGATCTCAGAAAGACTAGAGCACTGTTAAAGGATGCTGAGATTGTTATACAGAAACAGACAGGGGCTGAGGGAATGAAATCTACCATAAGACAACTTAGAAATACTGTAAGTTTGTTTAATCAATTTAACTTATGATCATTCCAAATTTGATTTTAAAATAGACGTTTTTATACATTTTTTTAACAAATTATTTACCTTAAAATGGGAAAAATGGTACCAATTTTCACAAGGGAAATGGAAAAGATAACAAATTTTAGTATAATTTTCTCATAAATTTTAGATATTTGAACCGAGAATGCTCAACATGTCATGATGTATAAAATAACAAACTAAACAGTAACTATTACTTAAAAAGACAGATTTATACTGCCCTTGATACAATTACAAAACATCCATTCCTTGTTTTTCATTATCCCTCCATGTAAGACTCAATATCTGGCATATTGCTCACTCATAGATTTGTCTCTATGTACAGCATTTATTTCACTATATGTACATATGGGTGTAAATCTGTATCATGATGTATTGTTTTGTCCTGTCAATTGAATTAAGCATAAGGGCCCGGGTGGCTCAATGAGTTAGGTAGTTGGATTACCTAACAACTCATACAAGCCTATCACCAATACTGCGTGGGTTTGTGGCCAGCTTTGTAAATTACAAAAAAAGGTGCACTCAACTCGCAACCGCAAGTGATAAAGTTTACCAGTTGCTTGCCCATGGTTGGTGATTCTCTCCGGGTACTCCAGCTTCTTCCACCACTAAAACTGGTCGCCATGATATAGCTGAAATATTGCTGAAAGTGGCGTTAAAACACCAAAAATCAAATCAAATGAATTAAGCATATTTTATTACTCTAATATAAGCAATGGGATTGGACACAAGTTATAGGAACATTATAAACGCCCTCTCCCAACAATTTACAACATAGCATAATACATGGCAAAACTCAATAAAAATAAATATTAGAACAATGTATAAGTGAAATTAACCTTAACTACATTCAAATTTACAAAGAGAAAAGATAGAAATTACAAAGAAGAAAAAAGGAACTAATGAAAGTTACACCTGTAGCAATCAATCAAACCAATGACTATTATGTATGAACGTTTGAACTGCTGTTAAAATGTCAACATTTTGTGCTACAGTTAAGATTTCGACTCTATATTGTCTTTATATTGCAATACTATATTTTTTTTCACTGTTTTCTATATATATATATAAAATTAAAATTTGTATTCCCTGTCATGGGCCCCTTTTAAAAAATGCTTTATACAGGACATTGTCCAGTATAAAGCTAAAGTTCCAAAAAGGGGCATGGCCTAAATGCTTTATACAGGACATTGTCCAGTATAAAGCAAAAGTTTATACGACCCCCTTTATCAATGCTGTAAAGTTACCAATTGCAGTATAAAAGATTATGTATAAATATATATAGCTCTGTAAATTTGAAGTATTATAAAAAGAGTATGTCTGTTTTGTCCTGTTTACAGCTAGATGATAAAGAATTTGCCTGTTCTGCTGCTGTTAAAGCCAAGAAGACGATGGAATTAGAAATAGATGACCTTCAAGAACAGCTGGATGACCTTTCTAAAGCTAAAACTGAGGTAAATTATTATTGACAGAGGGAGAGACATATTGTTGATGTCCTGTCAATTATTGACAGAGGGAGAGACATATTGTTGATGTCCTGTCTTTTATTGACAGAGGGAGAGACATATTGTTGATGTCCTGTCAATTATTGACAGAGGGAGAGACATATTGTTGATGTCCAGGCTTTTATTGACAGAGGGAGAGACATATTGTTGATGTCCTGTCTTTTATTGACAGAGGGAGAGACATATTGTTGATGTCCTGTCTTTTATTGACAGAGGGAGAGACATATTGTTGATGTCCTGTCAATTATTGACAGAGGGAGAGATATATTGTTGATGTCCTGTCTTTTATTGACAGAGGGAGAGACATATTGTTGATGTCCTGTCTTTTATTGACAGAGGGAGAGACATATTGTTGATGTCCTGTCTTTTATTGACAGAGGGAGAGACATATTGTTGATGTCCTGTCTTTTCATCTTATCCATCACAAAATTTCGTACATCCAACTCCTACCACATTTAGGAATTCATCCATACCTTGTATGCTTTGCTTATGACCATATGGAAATTTGCATTTGATTTTGCTAGGCAATTTGATTGGATCCTTCTTGAAGGAGGTATGGCCCTTTATGATCTAAAAAAAATTGTATGTACATCTCCTTTATTTTAAATGGAAATTACAAGGCATCTTACCCAAAAGATGAAAGAATGTGGACGGAGACTGGATGGACAAGTGGTTATGGTCATTGATTTCTGATCACAGGGTTGCGTTCAATATCGTAGCAGCTAGCCTAGCTGCTAGGTAAAATAGCCATGACGTTATTGAACGATTAGCTACGTAGCAGTGCTAGCAAATATGGCGCCAATCATAGAATAATTTCTTGGAACATTTTAGCTAATCGTATTTGTCTAGTTACCTTAATAAATTATCATCCGTATTAAAAGCTTTGCTACTTCCTGCAATGCCACTATTTTTGCCTTACGAAATTAAATTTAGTTCTTGCCGCCATCTTGGATTCAAAATCTAGCACAATTTTTTTAAGCTAGCTAGAGCTACGTAGCGGCTAGGCTAGCTTTCCGTTCAATATGATTTTTCTACGTAGCTTAACCTAGCAGCTACGATGTTGAATGCACCACTGACGTTAGTTTGATTTGTGATGCCTTTCTCGTATGGTAAGGTTTCCAGGCACCAGAGGCCAGGGAGTTGACGAGTCTGTTTGTTATATCTGCCTGAATTCGCCTCCTCAGTAAGCCTAGAAGGGATAAATAAGACTAAAAGTTACTAAGAACTGACTAAATTTTTTCTTCAAGCTATCTCAAAGAGAATAATTGATGTGAGTTCCAGATAGCACCCATATCCTCTATTTCACATTTTGTATTTATTTACAGGCAGAAAATATGAGTTTTACACACATATCTTCTGTTTCACATTTTGTATTTATTTACAGGCAGAGAATAAGAGTTTATCTTTGCTAAGGGAAAAAGCTGATTTACAGAGTAGAGCAGAGGAAACTGAAGAAGATTTAAATGATGTGATGAGGAAATACAAGGCTGTTGTACAACAGGTACATATTAAATCAATCAGGAATACTGTTGTGTTTAATTCACACAATGTAGGGGCCGCTGTAGTCGTGATCGTATGGTAGTTGGATTAACAACAACCAATGCAATCAGTGCCTATCACCACTAATGTTAGAATCCCGCTCTGGCATGGTGTACTCGATACAACATTACACGATAAAGTTTGTCATTGACTTTCGACAGGTCGATGGTTTTCTCCTGGTACACCGGTTTCCTCCACCTATAAAACTGAACACCACGATATAACTGAAATATTTTGAAAGTGGCGTTAAACTCCATAAACCACAAACATAATCTAACTCACACAATACTAAAATGAAAATTATGGCTTTATAAACAGTTTCAGTTAAAATAATACTTAAACTAAGTTGTCTACCAGACTTTGTATTGTACACTGAACTTTGCCTATTTTGCATTACATTATTGGCTTTCAAGTAATAAACATGATGATTCAGAATAAAATTCTTTCATTTTCATATACAGCTAAATATTTTATTATTAAATTTGAAAATATATAATTCACTTAAACCTGACCACGCAGTCACCTGTTTTCAAAGGTCACCTTTTTCATGTCCTTCCATAGAGTATTTCATATGAATTGAACCTCTTTTAAGAGGTCACCTGTCTTACAAGGTCACTTTTCCCTTGTCCCAAAGGTGACCTCTTAATACAGGTTTGACTATATTTGTTTATGATAACATAACTTATAACAGTATCATTGTCCAGAAATAAATAAAACTAATTGTCTACTATAAATTCTAATATGACGTCCTTCAAACGCTTTGAGTCCAAACCCGTGGTAAAATTAATATATACTTACACCCATTGTAATTTATAACGTCATCGTCAATTTATAATGATATTTTACCAATTTTTACATATTACAATCAAAATAATTCATGGAAGCCATATGTATATATTGGTTTTACCAAGGGTCAGCTTTTTACCCCTCTCTAACGCTCGGGGTAAAACTTTGTGACATAAAGGGCCTACCCGTGGTAAAAACAATACATACATATGGCTTCCATGAATTATTTCTTAAATTTAAATGAAAAATAAATGAGAATTTTATTGTTTATATTTCAGCAATCTGTGGACCAAATTTCTATGTCAGATAACTTGAGGCAGATTGAGGAGTTAACAACAGAAAAAGATAAATATAGACAAGAGGTAAGTAACAGAGGTTGAGGAATTTCATGTATATCATGAGAATCAAAGACTTATGGGGCTGTTGTAGTCGTGATTGTATTGTAATTGGATTTACAACTACCTGTGCATGCAATCAATGCCTATCACCACTAAAGTTGTGAGTTCGAACCCTCTTCATGGTGAGGTGTATTCGATACAACATTATACAATTATTGACTTTTAATGAGGTCTACTCATGACTATACGGACCTGATCAATCATTGACCAGGTCTGTATAGTCATGAGTAGACTGAAATTAAAAGTCAATAACTGCTTTATTAAATAATAAGGAATTTTGAAAAAAAAAAAAAAAAATTATTTCATAATTTTGAAATTATTTGAAAATCTTAAAATTTTATTAATTTTTTTGAAATTTTAAAAAAAAAATGTTTTTTTGAAATTTTGAATTTTTTTGTGCAATTTGATTGGCCGACTGGAAATGAAATCTTGTCTCTGGTTGGACAACGTTGAAACCCTGAATATACCTCACGCAAGGTGTACTCACTCTGAGGTAGAGTTGAGAAAATGCTGTTTAGGCCAATCAGCGAAGAGCAAAATTCCTTATCATTTAATAATATGTGATAAAGATTGGCAGTGACTTGCGGCAGGTCGGTGATTTTCTCTGAGTACTCCGGTTTCCTCCACCAATAAAACTGACCGCCACGATATTATTGAAATATTGTTGAAAGTGGCGTTAAAACTCCATTAACCAAACCAATCAAAGACTTTCTCCTATTATAAACTCACTAGGACCATAAACCTGTACATGTATCTGCTATTGGGGCATACCTCATCCTTAATCTGTTCACAATTTCTCCATAAAAACCAGTGAATCTGTTAATTCGCAATTGACCATCAATAAATAATTTATAGACAGTTGAATGATACATTTTATAGTTAGTATCTTCAGTTATTTCATTTTTTTTTCTCCAGAAGATTTCTGTAATTTCCATGATAAGAGTCTAAATCTTTTATTCTTCCTCAAAACAAATTAGACACACTGTTGTATTTTGATCTCAGCTGGATCATCAGTATTTCATAGAATTAATTGTGGACATAAGGGAGATAATACAGTGACACCTGTCTAAGCTGAACCGTGAATAAAACAAAATTCTGTTTTAAGCTAAACTGTAAATAAAGTTCCAGTGTAGGGAATCTTGTTTAAACCAAACCCTGAATAAACTAGAATCCTGTTCATGTATAAACTGAACTTTAAAAGTCCCAGTGTATGGAATGTTTGTTAATTTAACCTGTATAAACTGAACACCTGTCTATTACAAACACAATAGTTAGGTTCTCTTTAGACAGGTTTGACTGTATCTCCTTGTTGGATAGAATCACAGGTAAAAAACATTATGATCAATCTGTATATTATGTAAATTATGTCAGATGTTATAAATAACACCTGCTATTTATATCAACCAATGAAAGTTCACCAATCTTGCTGCATGTAGATCAAGCGTTTTATGGTTTTAATTTTTTTTGTTTTATAGGTGGACCATCTACAATCAAGACTGAAAGATTTAGAAGAAAACAGTATAGAAAAAACAGTTAAAATACGATTAGAGGCCAGAATTAGGGAGCTGGAAAACAAAGTAGAATTAGAAACAACATCTAAACATCGTATAGAAGTATGTTTGTTTTATTATATTAACAAATTTTATTATTATCCATTCAAATTTTTGTTTAACCTCATCAGTGGTGTAATGGTTAGCGTGCTCGCCTCGAGTGCGGCAGATCGTGGGTTCGAACCCCAGTCAGGTCAAACCAAAGACTATAATATTGGTATTTGTTGCTTCTCTGCTAAGCACACAGCATTCAGGAGTAAGAGCAAAGACCGGTTGTCTTGGATTGAGGATAGTGTGTAAGAGTGGAGCAACATGTTTACCCACGGACTGTTGTTTCAGTGAGCTAGCTCTATAAAAATCCAATTCAATAAAGCGTGTATGTCTAGTACAAAGCGGACATCATCATTATTTCACTGAATGTAACTTGGGGTGCGTTTTTTTTTACCCCAATCTAGAACATGATTCCGAATCCGGTTTGTGAATAGTTGTTTTAAACATGATTCTGAAACATTTGAATCATGGATCATTTATGATTTGAATTGAATCACAGAATAAAAAGATGGCGGCGATGACAGGAGACACAGATGCTGTGGGTGATATTTTGTTTGAAACTATATCAAAACATAGCGTTTTTAAATAGGTCGAAACATGATTCGGATTCTATGAATCATGATTCAGAATAATGTTCCAGATTCGGTTGAAAAAAATGCACCCCAGTTCTCACCATGATATAGCTGAAAAAGTTTGATGTTTGACGATAAACGGCATTCACTCACTAAATCATCTTATGCAGCCTTACAATTAACTTATGCCTGAAGGGGCCATCGTGGCCGTGATTGTATGGCAGTTGGATTTACAACTACCTATGCAATCTGTTTTCATCACCACTAACTATGTGAGTTCGAACTCCGATCAGGCAAGGTGTACTCGATACAACATTATGTGACAAAGTTTGTCAGTGAAGTGTGACAGGTCGGTGGTTTTCTCCAGGTACTCCAGTTTCCTCCAGCAATAAAACTGACCGCCACGATATAGCTGAAATATTGTTGAAAGTGGCATTTAACACCATAACCCTAACCCCTTATGCCTGAAATCAACACAATATTTTAAATGGCTTCAGATAATGTATGAATGGTAATCAGATTTAGTTAATTGTAAGTTAGTTTTAGTCTAATGACATTAAAATGTCCATCTTTTGAAGAGAACATATATTTTTTTTCAGGTGACACTGAACAGGTTAAAAGAACAGGTAGAAAAGTTAAATGAAGAAAAAACTACTTTGAGCTTTTCTAAAACACAAGCAGACGACAATTTAAAACGTTCACAGAGACAGCTACGTGAATTACGAGAAGAATTCTCAGATGTACAGAAACGAGAATTAGAATATGGTCATAAAAACTCAGAACTTGTAAGTACATGTACATTTAGATTTACCCTTACAGACTGTAAATAGATGATCGTTATATTTTGATTTTACTATATCATATTTTGACCAGTAAATGACTATTCCAAGAGTTATTACCCTTTTCCCGTACTATTTTTAGAATGATTGCCTCATTTTTTATTCAGTCTAGAAAATAAAATTTGAATGGTGAATTATGATAGGGATAAATATATTGGTACAATATTCTTCAGTACTTCTGTAGCTGAGGTTAGTTTTAGTGTAGTCATTATGAACCAGTTATGTTCTAAGTGACAAAGAGTGAGTCAAAGGTCAAAGGATCCTGTGATATAAAATAACAACATACAATGGAACCTGTCTACTATGACACATCAAGAGACTAGGGAAATGTGTCAGATTGTACAGGATGTCTGAATACTTGGGTTTTATTTTATTTAACAGAAATACTTTGGGACCATTAATTTTTGTGGGATGTCACAGGGTGTCGAAAAACTCAGGTGTCCGATTACACAAGTTCCTTTGTAGTTGAGTTAACAGTGAAAGGCTTACAGCTTCTACAAACGGGCCAATTTTTTACTTTAATCTATCCACGGGAACAACTCATATAGGTCAACTACAAGGTCTCTGGAGGAAAACAACTTATCCTTGTTTGATTTGATGAGGTTCAACCATGTTTTCTTTTCTCTTTAAACTATCCTAGGAAACCACTGTTTTTTAAGATTTCTCTGAGGACAACGACTTGTCCTTGTTTGATTTGACGAGATTCAACCATGTTTTCTTTTCTCTTTAAACCATCACAGGAAACAACTGTTTTTTAAGATTTCTCTGAGGAAAACGACTTGTCCTTGTTTGAGATGCCGAGGTTCAGCCATGTTTTCTTTTCTCTTTAAACTATCGTAGGAAACGACTGTTTTTTAAGATTTCTCTGAGGAAAACGACTTGTCCTTGTTTGAGATGGAGATGGTTCAACTATGTTTTCTTATTTTTTAGGAAAACAAAGTAGTAGAATTAGAAACTGACTATCAACAAAACCATTCAGATTTAAAACTAGCCTTTAAACGTATCTCTGATCTACAGTCAGCTTTACAAGAAGACATAGATAGTGATGATAGCTTATTATCTGATAGGTATGTGTCGTAAATAATTGATTGATTGATTGATTGTGTTTCAACACCACTTTCAGCAATATTTCAGCTATTTCATGGCGACCAGTTTTAGTGGTGGAAGAAGCGGGAGTACCCGGAGAGAACCACCGACCATGGGCAAGCAACAGGTAAACTTTATCACTTGCGGTTGCGAGTTGAGTGCACCCTTTTTGTAATTTACAAAGCCGGGTGCGAACCCATGCTGTATTGGTGATAGGCTTGTATGAGTTGTTAGGTAATCCAACTACCTAACCCATTGAGCCACCCGGGCCCTGAGTCGTAGTTAAGTAAATATAGAATATTGACAGCTAATTGTCAGTATTAGAGTCAGTTTTCATTGATACTGTCAATATCACTTTAAATAGTGAGACAAAAGGGAAAATGTCCTTCTCCCATTATTACGGCATTTTAACCCCGCTGAACCAGTGGTGCAAAAATCTGTAATCCTCTAGAGGATTAAAATGTCTCGTGCCTTTCTTCGCATTAATTTCAAATTTTGAAATAGAGTTTGTGTTAAATAATGGTAGAAACAAATTCTCCCTCAGTTGCCCATGTGGGTTGCGATAGTTCTCCACTCTCGAGAGTTAAATTAAAAATTTTAACCACTCGCCTGGCGGCTTGTGGCTAAAATTTTAAATTTAACTCTCTTTGAGTGAAAAAATATCGTAACCCACGGGCAACTGAAAGAGAATCTATATATATTAATGATAATTTATACTATCGTGGATTTGCTTTGCTAGAATGAATATCACAGAGCAATATCACATTGAAGGCGATGCTGGAGATCTAAGCTGCTATGTGAAGTCCATATCATACAAAACATATTAACGATAGTTTGTTTATCGAGGATTTGTGAAAGTGACGTCAATATAACTCTCATGTTACAAATCAGAGATAATATGTTTGTATAGCTCTTGTTACTTGATAACAGATATTATCACTGTGTAAAGGTCAAAGGGAGATAACAGATATTATCAGTGTGTAAAGGTCAAAGGGAGATAACAGATATTATCACTGTGTAAAGGTCAAAGGGAGATAACAGATATTATCACTGTGTAAAGGTCAAAGGGAAAATTTTACAAATCATTGATATGTACTGTATAATGCCTTGTTTTGAAGGTAAATTTTTTTTTTTAAAGGTGAGCAGAAATTGATGAATGTGTTATTAGTTACTCTGATATTCTTTTGTTTAGAACAAAATTCAAAAAGGGGTAGCTGCATCTGTGGTGTAATGGCTACCATGCTCGCCTCGAGTGCGGTATATCGTGAGTTTGAGCCCTTGTCTGGTCAAACCAAAGACTATAAAATTGGTAGTTGTAACTTCTCTGCTAAGCACGCAGCGTTAAGGAGAAAGAGCAAAGACTGCTTGGCTTGGAATCAGGATAATGTGTCCAAATGAAGTGACTGAGTCTGAGTGTTATCTTAGTGAGCTAACATAATGTATCCATGTGAAGTGACTGAGTCTGAGTGTTATCTTAGTGAGCTAACATTATATAAATCCAACTATAAAGCTTGGTCTAGTACAAAGTGGACATCTTTATCATCATCTCATTGAAGGTAACTTGTTCTCGCCATGATATACCTGAAAAGTTGCTCATGTGGCATTAAACAACAATCACTTGCTCACTCATTAAAGAATGGTATATGTCATAGTGCAGTACTGTGTAAGATTATCTAAAATGGTATATGTCAAAGTGCAGTACTGTGTAAGATTATCTAAAATGATATATGTCATAGTGCAGTACTGTGTAAGATTATCTAAAATGGTATATGTCATAGTGCAGTACTGTGTAACATTATCTAAAATGGTATATGTCATCGTGCAGTACTGTGTAAGATTATCTAAAATGGTATATGTCATCGTGCAGTACTGTGTAAGATTATCTAAAATGGTAT
>MJUT01048195.1:221203-233204 GCA_002080005.1 Gigantidas platifrons | reverse complement strand
CTATGACCATAATAAAATGGAAAAAAGAACAAACGATCTACAAAACATACACATAAAACTAATGAGCAACACAAACCTCACTAACAGAAGGGATAGACAGTTCCTGCTCTACTAGTGGCACCCGTTGTGTTACTATAGTTACAAACCCATGATTCTTGAACTGTATCAGTGATGTAATAGATAGCATGCCTGCCTGGAGTGCAGTGGATCGTGCATTTGAGCCTCAGCTGGGTCAAACCAAAGAATATATAATTAGTGTTTGCTGCTTCACCCCTAAGCACACAGCATCAATGAGTAAGAGCAGACTGGTTGGCTCAAAGTCAAGATTCTGTGTTAAGAGTAGAGCGACATCTATATGTGAAATGTTTCAGTGAGGTAGCACTTTAAAAATCCAACTTAGTGTGTTGGTCTAGTACAAAAGGGGCAGCATCATGTCATTGAAATGTAACTTGTTCTTGCCATGATATAAATGATAAATTACTTGTATGGTGTTAAAACAACATCGCTCATTCACACCATAATTCTTGAGATTAGATGATTAATTTCAATGATGATCAGCCATATATTTGATTTCAACTAATGTTTTAAGATCACTATGTCAAAGGCCACTTGAGCTTTTAGTATCACTTGGCATCTGTCGTCTGTTGTGCAAAGTTGTTAACTTAACTTGGCATCAATTATGGGAAGGGACTACTAGGGAACCTAATGGATATGAAATTTAGTAAAACAACAATTCTTGTGAAGAACAAGCAACTTCATTGTTTGTTTTGTGGTGTTTAATGCCACTTTCAACAATATTTTAGTTTTATTGGTGGGGGAAACCGCAGTACCTGGAGAAAACCACAGACCTGCTGCAAGTCACTGACAAACTTTATCACATAATGTTGTATCAAGTACACCTCGCCAGAGCTGGATTCGAACTCACGTTAATGGTGATAGGCACTGATTGAATAGGTAGTTATAAATCCAACTACCATATGACCACGACAGCCTCACTTCATAGTCATATGTAAATCAAGATTTGTACAAACGAAAGCCCACAGACAGTTTGAAAAAATATTTCATCTCAATTTTGCACAACATTCCATTTTTATTGCGAGTAAAACTAAAACATATTTTGGGACTTGATTTTGGTGGTAATTTTTATGGCAATATTAAAATTGTAAAAAAAAACATAATTGCTGATTTAAACACAAGAAGTTAAGTATATTCATGTTAATGAACATTCGTAGATAACAAAACGACACATTAACTGCCGTTTTTAACATGACAGTGATAAGACTGGTTTTGTAAATCGTTGTCAATTTCAGCAATTTTTCAGCTGTATCACTTTGAGAAGAAATTTAAAACAGTGATGGTCAACAATTCCACCAATATCAACAAAACTAACAATCATCTCTCACCTCAACTCATCGAACATGAAGAAAAGAGCATATGACATTGGAAATCCAGGTCTATTACTATCGTGAGCTCGAACGCCGTTCATGGCGAGGTGTACTCGATACAACATTATGTGATAAAGTTTGTCAGTGACTTAAGACAGGTCAGTGGTTTTCTCTGGGTACATGTACTCTGGTTTCCTCCATCAAAAAAATTGACCACCATGATGTAACTGAAATATTGTTGAAAGTGGAGTTAAACACCATAAACCTAAACCTAATCCTATCATTAAATATCAATCCTTGTGGTGAAATAACAATAGAGAGTGTGTGTTGTGCTTCTGTTGGTGTTCAGTATATTATAAGTTTAAATCATAATTACACAAAACGTATACATTGTATTTATTATAAAAGAATAATAATCATTGAAATATCATAAATTCACCATTAAAAACAAACATTTCTATCTTTTTACATTTTCATGGAGATACTAGAATATAATTCAAAAATATTATTCATTGTACTTCATAAATTTGGCCAAAGTTCTCCGGTTTCCTCCATCAATAAAACTGACCGTCACAATATAACTGATATATTGTTGAAAGTGACATTAAACACCATAAACCATTCAAAATATATTCCATTTATTTTATCCAATTAAAATAAGCAATTTAAAAATAGAAAGAATTTTATTTTTGATGCTACAATAAAATTATTTGTAATGTGGCAGTTTTTGGTAAGTAAATTGGTTTCCTTTGGTATCAGTCATGTATTTAATCTACTGATACCTTACAATTACATGTTAGCACTTTCAGTAGTAGCTTCAACATGATCTATTTTTGTACCAAAAACATCTTTAATACCTATGCTTTTTTAAAAATTAATCCCGGGAACTGTCCAATTTCAGTTGAGGTTAAATTCAAACACGTAGTGTCCGTAACAAAATTAACTGAAACTCCGTCTTTAAGAACAGTATGCACTCCATCAACTCCGTAATAGCTTGCCTGACCATTAAACAACGACCTTATTGTGTAGACTTTACCAGCTTTAATGTCTACCGCAGGACTAATCGTAAGTTCATACACTTTTGTAGCTCCATCTGTATTCATGTTGGTTCGTATGGAATAAACTCGCTGAAGTTCACTGCCTCTAATCCCAGTGTCCTTGAAGATCTCCAACTCTATCTTATATGAACCTGACCTCTGATGACTTCCGTAAATTAAGATCCCATGAAGTTTAAGATTGTGAGATGCAATAAAAGATAAGCCATCTTTGTTATTACGTGTATATGCCTTGCCACTTTTTGTGGCTGCAAATCTTTCAAAGACAATGTGCTGATCTCGTTCCATGAAATAACCGAGTCTGATCCTATCTCTATGTTCCATAGTATATCTCGGTACAGCTTCCACTGGCTGTATACAACCGGTTCTCTCTGGTATGGTTTGACTGTCTGTTCTCTGTGTTTCTGTGGGGTTTACACGTGGATGCAAAACTCGAACTGGTGGAGGTGAATTTGACAGGAATCCTGTCGTGTGACCTGGAAACCCATCACCTCTTTCAAAAACTCTTCTGTAATCAGTACTATCAATTGCTACAGAACTTGACACTGCATTGGAATTGTCCTGTGTGGCTACTTGCCCACGTTTACGTTTGATATTTCCAGGGTTATCTCCCATTTCGGCCAATTGTTCCATGACCTCTATGTAAATATCAGAGGTCAGAAATGATTTACATTTATCTTTCACAAATCTATATTCCATTAAACCAAAACGAACATGTTTAATAACGTCTCCTACAACTAGATTTTGGTTTTGTAAGTTCACGTTAATATTTTGACGTTGACATTCCTTCACGGCCCATTTTACTAAAACTTCAAAAATCACTTCTTCTTTGACATTAAATTTATCATCTTCAATCAGAGTTCTTAAATGATGTTCGTGAAGTTGTAAAAATCCATCGGTTTCTATAACCTGTTGTGGGTGTTTAAAGATCAAGTCTAAGCATTTCATCTTTAACTCGTTGTCCAAGGCATGATTTAATACGATGCATACACTCTGGATAGATACACCAGTTTTCATTTTCTGTAAACAGAGATGTTCTAAACCAGATATCTTATATTTCTTGGCAGCAGCCAACAGGCTTGCAGCATCACTGTCATCTACCTCCACAGTGTCACAATATATATAACTGAAAGAAACAAATTGCGGAGTTGCCTTATAACATTAAAATTCTATAAAAACAATTCTAGTTTCTTGAACACGACTGAAATACATCATGTATTCATGATTACATAGCTTGTATATATGAATATAAATTAATTTTAGAGTCACATGTCATTTTATACGTGTTTTGATTGGTTTAAAAAATTAAGGTTATTTTCCAATGTACGGAATCTGAAAATAGACATCATTCTCAAGGTGTCAAGGTGTCGCGTGCCGTTGTCATCAAGTGATTTTCTTTAATTAAATTTTCTCTAGATTTATTTAAGTGGTTGAAGGATAAAAAAGTCAAATTATATATATGACTCACAATTCTATGTTGTAAAAAGAGATAATAGGAATGCTGTTGAAAAGCTGTATGGTCTTGAATACAGATGCAACAAGATGAACTGTGAGCTAATGCTCACATATGATACCCCCGCTGTTCGGCAAACAGGAAGTAGGAATCTGACGGATCAAAAAACGCTTCCCACGATATGGGGGTACCTATATGAAGCTTGTGACGAAATATCAGATTTCTGTCATCAATAGTTGCTGAGAAAAATGTGACGAAAAAGAGCATATATGTTCAATGTGTATAAAAATCAACAAAGTCGGCAAACAGGAAGTAGGGCCCAAAAACCTTTCCCACAATATGGGGTACCTACATTTGTATATGAAGCTTGTGACCAAATATCAGATTTCTGCCATCAATAGTTGCTGAGAAAAATGCGACGAAAAATATCTTGGGACGGACGGACGGACAGAGGTAAAACAGTATACCCCCCTCCCCCTCTGGGGAGCGGGGGTATAATTAATCATTTTATAAAAGAATAAATTACTGTTTATAGATCTCAGTATGTAATCTTAGTAATGAATGTAATTAATTTTAGATATGTCTTAAAAAGTACTTTCCTCAAATACTGGAAATATATACATATATAAAATTCTTTTTCTGATTATTATCAACTACAAATGTAATCCAGTGAAGTTAATGTTACAGAGGCTGTCAGTTTTTTATGTCATAAAGTCATTAACAATTGGTTTGTATCTTGGAGTAAAGTGGTTGTCCAGGACAGAAAAACTGGGCCTTTAAATGTTGCAGGGGTAATGGAGATGCAATAAATACCAATTTTTCAGTCCTTGGTTAGCCGACTGGGGCTCGAACCCATGATCTAAAGCACTCGAAGCAACCACATTAACCATTACAGACTGGGACTCGAACCCACGATCTAAAGCACTCGAAGCAACCACATTAACCATTACAGACTAAGACTCGAACCCACGATCTAAAGCACTCGAAGCAACCACATTAAACCATTACAGACTGGGACTCGAACCCACGATCTAAAGCACTCGAAGCAACCACATTACCCATTACAGACTGGGACTCGAACCCACGATCTAAAGCACTCGAAGCTACCACATTAACCATTACAGACTGGGACTCGAACCCATGATCTAAAGTACTCGAAGCTACCACATTAACCATTACAGACTGGGACTCGAACCCACGATCTAAAGCACTCGAAGCTACCACATTACCCATTACAGACTGGGACTCGAACCCACGATCTAAAGCACTCGAAGCTACCACATTAACCATTACAGACTGGGACTCGAACCCACGATCTAAAGCACTCGAAGCAACCACATTAACCATTACAGACTGGGACTCGAACCCACGATCTAAAGCACTCGAAGCTACCACATTAACCATTACATGACTGATGCAGTAAATAATATCACTAATTGTATTCCTACATACAAATACATGTATATACCTTAACATTTTTCTAAACACATCTGGTTCAATTTCTTGAACATCAATAATATCTGACAAAGATCGTCCAATAAGGAGACTTTCAAACACCTGGCTACGACTGATCAGTTGTGATCTATGGGCTGA
Organism: Gigantidas platifrons; assembly: GCA_002080005.1. Lineage (NCBI taxonomy): Eukaryota > Metazoa > Mollusca > Bivalvia > Mytilida > Modiolidae > Gigantidas > Gigantidas platifrons. The sequence continues at coordinate 227,718 of MJUT01048195.1, read as the reverse complement.
TATTGCTGTAGCTTTCACATTGAATGTTACATCTGTATGAACCTGGTTCTCCAGCATATAATGGTTACATTCTATTACACTCCTCCCCGTTCTCCAATCTTCACCTGCACTAGCCATTCTGGCAACTTTGATGTCTGTTTCTGCTGAAATGTTGTCTGCTAGATAAAAAAAAAAGACAGGAATAAAAATTATTTGATATGTAAGTGACATAATTAAAGTTTTCAAGATTACAACTTAACAAATGTGTTTTCTTTACTTTAAACATATTTTATTGTCAAGCAGTTAACACAGACAATGGATCAGACACAAGCTATAAACTTAAGAGGTCTTCTTCATGATTCTGCTGTGTGTTCTCTTCATAGCATTCATGAATTGCAACATTTATCTGATAGCAGATATTTCAACCATTTATTCCAGCAAAAATATAGATTTACCACAATTTACACATTGTTGACGTAGTATAATTATAAAGACTGCTCAGCTGATAATATAGTAGTATTAGTTAAGTGTCTGAACCTGTAATCATTTCCATGGAATCAAGTCTCAAATTGGAAGGTTTATTTTTTTAAATGTTTTGAGATATTAGATGTTAACCTTCCATCAGCCAGTTGGTTTTTTCACGAGTTTGTAACTTTGAGTTGTCAGACATCATGACTTTATTAAACGTTACAGAATATCTGTTACCAATCAGTATTGACCCCACAAATGTTCCGCTTGTCGTCATCACAATCCTGTCCTTTTCTCATTCATGATTTATCACCTCATTTTTAACAGGAGTAACATGACGGGTGTCACTTTTGCAGCAGGATCTGCTTTCCCTTCCGCAGCATATGAGTTAACCCCCAATTTTTGGTGGCTTTTGTGTTGCTCGATCTTAAATTCTGTGTACTGTTTTGTACACCACTGGTATCTTTGGTATTTTCAAATTTTCTTATCCAATTAAATATTAGAGTACAGATGGTATATCTAATTAACTGTTACATGAAAGTAAATCAGACAAAACATATGAAAGTATACATACATTTGTACAATATACCAAGCCAGGATATCAATTTTTTTTACAAGACTTTAATAGAAACATGCAGAATAGCGATGTTCACCAACCATTTCTCTTTTGTTCTGTCCCAAGTAGAAAACTAGTATTCCTGTGAGCACAGCTCACTAACATATACCCCAGCTCCCCACATCTGTCCAACCTATTTCCATAACCAAAACATTACTGATTGTTCTGACCAAAAATGAAAGGGACCCTCCTCTATTACCCAGCCAATGATTATTTAGTAAAGTTTCACTAGATTCCATCATACCTTACTAAATTTTTCCTATGACATTGTATAAAATATAAGACCCCCAACTCTGGACCAAAAAAAGTGAACATCATCAAAAATGAAAGAGACCCTTCTCTCTTCATGAGTAAACTACTGCTCAAATTTCAAAATATTCTGAGAAACACTACTCAAGTTATAATACTCCCCACATCTGTCAAAGTAAAGTTTCACCAGATTCCATTATGCATCAAGTTATCCTATGACAAATTCTAACCCGTTACCTCCAGTATAGCTATTATATGCAGTTCCTAATAAAGATTATTAAATGTCATCTTCAGCTGATATTGGTGAAAACAACTCATTTTTAATTTTCATGATGTTTGTGTAATTTGTAGTTTGTTATGACTTCACATGATAACTCAAGTTTGCCTTGGGAAAAGTAATATTAATGGATAGAAAATATGAATACTACATGTCCACTTTGTTAAGGGTAAATAATGCTATTATTTAAGCGTCTTCCGTATAAACATTAATTGAAAGCCGTATTACGGTAACGAACACGAAAACTAGAGGCTCCCAGGAGCCTGTAATCGCTCACCTGGTTTTTAATTTGACATCTAAAGTTGATAGAAATGGGGGGGTGTTACACATAATTTTGCAAGTGGGTCATCCAAAGATCATTTCAACTCAAATTTCTGAGCAAAAGATTTTGCTGTGATTTTTATCTCATAATATTCCTAAACGGAATAAACTGGCTGAAAAACTCTCACAGAAAAACCCAGAACATATGTTAACCTACTCATTGCCATGTAGCTGCAGTTAAAATTTGAGTTCATTTTGATTTGTAATAAAGCAGAAATTGACAACTAAAGAAATTTCTATTTTTAGTAACAGCAGCCATTTTGAATGGAGGATGGGGCTGTCGGATACATATTGAAAGGGGATCACACAAGGACCATGCCAGCCAAATTTGCTTTAATTTGGTTCAGCGGTTTCAAAGGAGAAGATTTAAATGTGATCTTTTATCAAAATATGCCTAATTTGCATAATTGGTATAAATCGGCTAAAAGAAAAATTTCACAGAAAAACCCAGAATATATGTTAAACTATCCATGTAGCTGCAGTTAAAATTTGAGCTCATTTTGGTTTATACTAAAGCAGCAATGGACAATTGAAGAAATTTCTATTTTTAGTAACAGCAGCCTTGCTGGTGGCCATCTTGGATTTTCAATCGGTCCAAAAGGTAACAACACTTGGCTAGCAGTTTGCAATGATCATTCGTGACAATTTTCAATTCCATCCTCCATGTAGTATCGGAGAAGAAGATCTTTGAAATTTCAACCAATCAGAGGCTATTATAGCCCCTGGCAGCCATATTGGATAACCAATTGGAACAAAAAGTAACAACAATTGATCAGAACCTTGTCAGGAACATTTCTGCCAAGTATGGTTCCAATCCATCCAGTGATTCTTGAGAAGAAGTTTGTTTTACATATTTCCCATAGGGTCTCTATGTTAAATTATGTCCCCCGCTGGCAGTCATCTTGGATTTTCAATCGGTCCAAAAAGTAACAACACTTGGTTAGCAGCTTGCAATGATCATTCATGACAATTTTCGATTCCATCCTCCATGTAGTATCGGAGAAGAAGATCATTAAAAATTTCAGCCAATCAGAGGCTTTTATAGCCCCTGGCAGCCATGTTGGATAACCGCTCGTAACGAAAGTAACAACACTCGGTTAGACCATGCAAATGAACATTCCTGCCATGTTTGGTCCCATTTGCTTCAGTGGTTCTCTAGAAGAAGATTGAAATATTTACGGATGGACGACAGATGCCAAGTGATGGCAATAGCTAAAAATCAGGATTCTGAAAAGGTCTGAGTACAGGTTTATTATATCGGAGGTCGGATTAAGGGTCTGAAAATCAGAGAAACTCCGCCGAAATCCTGGTTGTTGGCATCCCTGTAGTTTCCGAAGGGACCCCCCCTCTCTTCACAATTAAGTCGCTAATAAAATTTTAAAAGATTTTGAGAAACACTTGCTCAAGTTGTTGTAAAATACTCTACTTTCCGTCATATCAAGAGTAATACAAAAAAATGTAACTCTGGAATGGCAAAAGTGAAAACCGTCAAAAATGAAAAGGATCCTCCTCTCTTCACCGGTAAGCTGCTGATAAAATTTCAAAACATTCTGAGAAATACTACTCAAGTTATCATACGACATAGGGTAAAAATTCTATTTTCCGTCATATTAAGTCCAATAACTCTGGAACGGCAAAAGTGAAAATCGTCAAAAATGAAAGGGATCCTCCTCAAATTGGATTTAGAGCAGGTTGTAGAACTTCTGATCATATATTTAAATTTAAAACTATTATTGATAAGTATTTGAATAAATCCAAAAAATTATATACATGTTTATTGACCTGCATAGAGCGTTTGCCACTGTTATCCATCCTGCATTATTTTTAAAATTGATAAATATTGGTATTGGAGGAAAGTTTTTCAGTGTTCTTAAATCTATGTATATAGTAGTATTGAACTTAGAGTAAAAGTTAACAGGGAATATCTCACTGACTCCTTTTCCTCAAAAATGTGTGTTTTCCAGGGAGACAACCTCAATCCCAACTTATTTAGTATTTTTATTAATGACATAACTAAGGTATTTGATAGTTCATGTACTCCAGTTAGCATTGGAGCAAGGTTTATTAATAGCTTATTACATGTATATGCTGATGACCTGTTATTATTATCAGAAAGTAGTGAAGGCCTTCAAAATTGTATGAATAAGGTATATGAACAGGGGTGTGGAAATACTGAAATGTTCTACTTGTCCCCGGGCAAGTCATCTGAAAAAAGTTACTTGTCCGGACCAAATCCTACTTGTCCTGTTTTTTGTACAAACATTTGATACTTATAAACACAGTTGCTAAATTGAACTTGTTTATATTGTCTATTACATCATTGCGTAAAATTTGAAATATAGTTTTAATAAAGTTAACACAAACATCCCTGCCCAAATGAAAGCCATTTTAAATTTGGATTTCAGATAGGAATATGCAGTCAGAGAATAGCTGGTTGTTTTTAGATACAGAATAAGCTGTGTTGAAAAAAAATCTCACATCAATGAAGTTCATTTTGATTAACCTTGACAATGGATTTATCAATCAAAACAGTCATGTACTAGTATTTAGTTTTAGTGGTGTCTTCATACTTTGTAGGTGACTGGTGGGAAGATAGGTATCCATTCTGTCCACGAATTTGCCAATAAACATTAATGATTTCTTGTCAACAAAATCAGGGTATATTCTGCAGGTATTTCAATATGAGACACCATCTGAATCCAGCAGTAAACATGAGAAATCGGCTAGCCACTTGGGTGTTTTTCCTCACATTTTATGTCCTTTTCCGCTAAAGTTTTGCGTTTAAATTTCTCGTGATGTTCATTGTGGCCAGAATCACTCCCAGTCTTTTTTTTATTACAACATATTTGTCCATTGTAACAACTGCAACCCAATTTGCATTATACGTTCACGGATGTAAGGCCCTGTTTGTTTATGAAAAGCTATGGACAAGCAAGGAAACGTCACATTCGGAACTCCAGTAAAAACCTGTTACACGGTCCCGGTTATCTTTAAGTAAATGCAGTACAATTATCATTGCAATCGTGTCGTAATACTCAACTTAGAACTTGTACAATTCTGGTTATTTTTAGCTGCTTTCGGAACACCACTGACGTGATCGTTTCCAATAAAAAATAAAAAAAACATTTATCTATATAACCGTCAATATTTACGATATGATATCATTTGAGGAATTGTCTTCCCAGAGTACTTTGATTAGAAATTATTTTTATTTGTTGATTTTTACTTGTCCCCGGACAAGCTAGCCAGGAAATTCTACTTGTCCAGCAGGTTCTATGTACGAGTCGGGCGAGTCGGGCATGGCAATTCCACACCCCTGATGAATATTGTAGTAGATTGGGCCTGGATATAAATTATCAGAAATTTAAAGTTATGGTGTTTAATAAAGGCAGTAGAATTTCTAATAGCAAATTTTACATAGAGGATACTGAAATTGAATTTGTAAGAGTGCATAAATATTTTGGTGTTTTATTCAGCATTAATGGTAGCTTTACTAATGCATTGAGTGACATGTTTTGTAGAGGTCAATAGGCCTTTTTTAATCTCACTAGTATTTTTAAAAATATGCCTTGTGATGTTGAAAAGTTTATGTATGTATTTGATCATACTGTAAAACCAGTTCTACTGTACTCTTCAGAGATTCTTGGAATTTTCCAGTCAAAAAATACATATAAAAATAATATTGATAACCTCTTGAGACAGTATTCAAAAATCTGCCTTTGGAAAAAGTAAACCTTAGTATGTGTAGATATGCATTGTCTGTTAATCGTAAAACTAGAAAGTTAGCCCTATATGGTGAACTTGGTCATTGCCCTCTATATATTGATATAGTGATTTCTATGGTCAAGTATTGGATCAGGCTTAATAGCTCTAAGGTTTCAGACAAACTATTAGCCTCTGCTTTAGCTGAGAATGAATACATGATGCAGAATAAGCAGAAATGCTGGCTAAGCTCTGTAGAAATGATCCTTAGAAATTGTAACCTTTTTAGCAACATGAAAACTTACTTAGTCATAGATCAATAAAAAATAGTGAACTACATGTAACTAAAATCAAGAAATATTTAAAAGAAAATTTTGAAAAAAATTGGGCATTACAACTATTTGAAAGTGAAAAGCTTAGGTTATAGCCCAGTCCGATAACCGTTGTTATCTGGCCCTGATTAATTTTCACAGACATGCGCAGACGCTGGGAAACCATACCTTATCAACTTCCAGAGTGCTTTTCGACTTTGAGCAAATCGAGCAAAAAATTAACGAAAAAATCAACGATTGCAGCTTGTATAAAGGGTGTCACGAACTTTTGACAATTAAGTACATTCTCTGTGTTATTCGTTCACTTAATCCTACACAATGGTGCGCAAGATAAGACATTATTGTCGTGTTTGTTCTAATTATCGTGGAAAGGTGGTAGATGATAATGTTATAACATTGCACAGGTTTCCTACAAATTCTTCAGTTCGGAAAGTATGGATCGCCCGAGTTAAGCTGGTTATGAAGAAATTCGACTACAAGGACCATGTCCGTTTATGTTCTGCACACTTTGTCGATGGCAAGGGTCCCACAAAAGAACACAACATCCCTTCTGTGTTCACCACAAAGACAT
>MJUT01048195.1:163337-190843 GCA_002080005.1 Gigantidas platifrons | reverse complement strand
TTATGTTGGGGTCACTTGAAGATTGTTATATTTTTTTTTAAAGTAATTTGATATATATATATATAATATTTTGTGGGTGACATCCCGGTCCATAAACTGCCATATGGCCCTCAGTACCATGAACTATTTGTTAAATATTCATTATTATTTTTTCATATTTCATGTGTGCTTATATAGTTTTAGAATTTAATTAACAAATAGTTCACGGCACTGAGGGCCATATGGCAGTTTATGGACTGGGATGTCACCCACAAAATATTATATGGACCTCAGCTTCGCATCGATCCATATAATATTTTGTGGGTGACAGACCGGTCCATAAACTGCCATATGGCCCGAAGTGCCGTGAACTATTTGTTATATTATACTTCGCATCCAAAAACAAGCCCAATTATTTCCCGAAATAAAGACTCGAAAACGAGGCACTCCACTGCCGGTCCATATAACGTTTTATTGATCGGCTGCGCTAACAAAGACAAATAGGGAAAATAAAAACGTAAAGTATAATAATAATAAATATTCATTATTATGTTTTCGTAGAAAATACAAATAGAGAATCAAATTTATCTTTATTTACCTGTGATTGCCATGATCATTCACCCTTAATGGGACCCCTTCATCCCTCTTAATTAGGAAGGACAACTTTCTTTGATCTTTCAAAATGTTGGCGTTCCGGGATGCTGCCGATTTCTTTTACATGCATCTTTTTGTTTTACATTATCATATCAAGAAAATGGTGGCTGTAACATTCATCAAATTCAAGTGGGGGTAGGGGTTTTCGGGTGGGTTTCCGCGTAAGATGGTCCCGTTTCAATGTTAAAAGTTCGGTATTTTCCTTTCCTATATGAGCAAAAGAACACAGTTTATAGCTGTTTTTCTTTTTAAAAAATAATAACATTTTAACCGTTAATTCACTCAGTAATATGCTTTTCCCACTGGCTTTTCCTCGCCGTAGAGCAAGGTTGGAAAGCTGGAGATGTCAAGATTCTATATTTATAAACTATTGACCTGAGTAACCTTGCTAAACCATGCGGAGTCAGTTATTCTTGTCCAAGATAAAAAAAAAATACATCGCTAAAATTACCTGTGGGTGTTTCCCCACTTCAACTCGTAAATTTACATAGAACTCGGGAGATATTTCGTCATAAAACTTCACACATGGTTTTGTCTATCATATTTCTTGAAGACAAACATAAAATTTTATTGCATTTATCAATATTTTATGAGTAATATCAACAGTTTTTTCATTACCGATGAGACAAGTCACGTGACTACACATGCTACTCACAATGACCCGTGACCCACTTTAGCACGCTCTACCAGTTTATTCTGTTGTATAGCAATTAATGACAGATTAAGAACAGTTTTTATCGATGACTTTCTATATCCGTTTAGAAATAATACATTAGATGATATTAACAAAATTAAAAATATTCTTAATCCTACTTCTTCACAAGAGAAATCATTAGGCTCCTTTATTAAACGGTCTTTGGAACTGAGGACAGGGGGCACATGCTTACATTTGTTATATTTTGAAACAGCCTTTTTGTTTGTTTGTATATAATAATTGTTGCTTGATCCATTTTTTGTTTGTTTGTAGCCTTTGACCATATATTGGGTGCGAGTTGTGTTAATTAAGAATGTATTTATTATTAAATCTCTAAAGATTCAAATGTCGCTAAATATCAGTCCCACTTCCATGACAAATGAGTTGTTGTCCCTTCCGACAAGACCTCTAACAATATCATTTTGTGTGCAAATTACATTACATAGACTGCTTGATAAAGGAATTTGGTATTGGCAATTCAAGTGGCAACCCTACATTTATCCCGACGACAATTACGAAAGAGGAAATGTGATATTGGTGGATATTGTTGATCATCGCTGTGTCAACTTTCTTTTCATAATATGTTGTGCTGGTATTGAAATATGAACTGATGTTACAAGTAAAAGGGACTGAGATAAAGGTTAAGAAAATAGTACTTTAGATGGTGCAACCGTCGATTACATCAATGTAAGGAGATACTAAGCAAATTGACATTCTCTAATCATGAGACCCTTATTTACTTAGCGTCCTTATTATTACATTGTTACATTACAAGCTATATACATTGGATACACCGGTTGTTCTCCGCTCGGCCTTCACTTCATCTTGAGTACGAATTCAAGAATCTATGAGATGGGGGTTCAGCCGGTACATCAATCCGGGGCACGGAGATCCATAAAGGAGACTGTGAATCTCTGAAGGGTCACTTAGCCGTAGCCATCACTCACATTTACAGTGGTTTTATTGGACCTTAAATCCTCAATTTTTAGAGAAGTCTCTGTCTGTTCCGGGGCTCCAAAGCAGTCTTGTACCGCCTTGCAAAATTTCTCTTGGAGGTCCTAACGAATGTGGAAATAGAAACCCGTTATATCCAGTAAGAGCCGCTTCTTTTGTTTCAATATTACTGTATATAGATGTATCCTCTAAGAGCTGTATTACGTAATACCGTGAATGAAATGACCATACCTTGTGTCTGTACTTGGAAATGCTTTGTTGCCTTACAAATCATCGGATTTTATTTATATAACCTGTAAAATCTAAATTTAGTTACGGGATTTTCCATGTTACTTGCATTTGAAAACGAGAACCAATAAATAGAGTTATTTATTGGGAAATAATAAAAAGTACAAGGGGAAAGCACTAAAATAGAAAACAATTTGGCCAAAGCATATTATATTCAAGTCGTAATCGGAAATTCACAATAATTTGAATAAATAAAATTTTCATGGGAATGACTACAGAACGACTTACTATTTGGTTTATGGCATTTTTCATGGTTTTAGTTATTTTGCAGGAAATAAACTTTCCTATAAGATGACGCTATATTAGATCCGACTTACGACGAATCTGTTTGGTTATAATTTATCTCAAACGTTCATACGAAGCACTTGAGAGATATTATTTAACTGGTCAATATTCTTTCACCGTGAAATATGAAAATCTAATGGTGGTTTTTCTGGTTTCATGGAGTCTGTGGTTATATAAATTATATTTCATCCCATGAAATTATTTATGTAATATACAGCAGGAAATCCTTGTCATTGTGTAATCCCCACCTCTACAGTGAAATCTACATGAAATGATGTAATTGTGAAATTTATTTTTAGAAACCTAAGTTACATGTATTTTGAACCAATCAGAATTGTAGAATTAGTCACGTGTCATTGTTTGTGTACATTACTAGAAAGTGAAGACACGTTTTGTGTATATACAAATTTCAACCAAACATTTTTCCCACCATCCTCCCCTTCATAACACCAACTTATTTCATTGTGTTCATTCACTTTTGATGATGTAAATATATATACATGTACTTGTGGCGGTTTTCAGTTGCCACCCCTTTTTGCAGTTGAAATTTCTATTGCTTACGAGTGTTTTAAGTTTGTTTACATTTTAGTTAGATTATTAGTAACAGTTGTTTTGTCACACTCCTAAGGTTGTGTAATAAATTTAGTCATTTATTTAGAAAACTTTATAATAACTGACATTTTAATTGGAGCAATTGTTTATTTCTTATACAAAAACAAGCAGAGTATTTGCTACACCAGCTAGAGGAGTATAATGTACCAGGAGTTGGTACAAGTTAATGGAGTCTATGAACATGAACAAGTCAATGAGTTGGGATGTGTAAGTTAATGGAGTTTATGAACATGAACTGGTCAATATTCTTTCACCGTGAAATATGAAAATCTAATGGTGTTTTTTCTGGTTTCATGGAGTCTGTGGTTATATAAATTATTTTGTGTATAAAATTAAGTTCTCTTGGAAACGTATTATTCAATTTTCACGATCAATAAATACGTAAATACAAATTTGTTTTAATTTATTTGCAATATATTATTTAAATGTAAGAGATGGGTGAAATTGCAAAAAAAAAGTAGAATTGATGTCATATACACGATTCGTCTCAATAGAGCAGTCCTCTCATGATTGTTGCGCGAGACATATTTGTATTTACGCATTGATTAATTGTAAAATTTGAATATGTTTCCAAGCGAAACAATTTTCTACACAAAATAGCAACTTCCACTTGGTACGAACGGATGATCTAGGTAAAAACCATCTATATTTATATATTAAGACAATCTTTAGAGGGTTTCTTTTAGTATAGAAGAGAATGTTTTTCAACTAAAGAGACTTTTTAACTGTGACTGTATTATCATTAAGATGATATTGTGATATATAATATGCACATAATTATATTTTAGACCCACTGCATGTAAACCGCCTGTAAGTGCCCCCGATGTAAAGGAGTGGTTCTAAATAAACATATGTTACAAATGTATATACACCGTATTACTATATCAGGTTCGTCACAAGTCGGTTGATCTCAACAGACAAAGCAGGGCGGATCCAGGATTTCAATTTAGGGGGCGCACTTAAAATAATCGCGTCGAGCGGAGCGAGGCGAGAAAATTTTGGGGGTATTTCGGGTGAAAAATCACGATTTTACGCAAAAAATCACATTTTCCAATTTTAGGGGGGGGGGGGGGGCGCCGGGTGCGCCCCCTGGATCCACCCCTGCAAAGAACTTATACTTGTAACAGTGTTTTCTTTCCACTAGTGTATTCTTTCCAGAGGACAAGTTACCCTAGTGTATAATTTCCAGAGGAATTATTATTGCACTAGGTTATTTTTTTCATGCTAACCCTAACCCTAACCAGAAATTCTACACACCGGAATAAAAGTACAATGTACGCTTACATACTTATATTGTTAAACAATATATCTATATCTACCACTTCTAAACAGTTATCAGTGTAAAATGAACTGTAAAATCAAATTTTAATTTTGAGGACCGAAAGTATTTGAAAAGTACACACTAGTACGATGATTGTAATGAACAAAGTTAAGTAGTGATTGATCATTATACAGTGAAACTCGTCTAAACCAAACCTCCTTAGAACCAGCTTATGTGTCCAGAATAGACAGGTATGTAATTTTAACAGGTTAAATTAACAAAGATTTCCTACATTGAGACTTTCTTTAAAGTTCATTTATACGGGATTCCTGATTATTCAGGAATTGATTAAGACAGATTTCACTCTAGCATAGCAAATTGTGAACCGCTTCTCTCTGACACTGTGAACCGCTTCTCTCTGACACTGTGAACCGCTTCTCTCTGACAATGTGAACCGCTTCTCTCTGACACTGTGAACCGCTTCTCTCTGACACTGTGAACTGCTTCTCTCTGACACTGTGAACCGCTTCTCTCTGACACTGTGAACCGCTTCTCTCTGACACTGTGAACCGCTTCTCTCTGACACTTGGCAGATGGGAAATGACAAAAATGATCTTAATGCTATTGCCCTGACAGTAAAATATGATGAATACAAACACAGTGGAAAATATATGGTAAAATGGTATTTTAATGGGTACAAAATGTGCATCTTGCATTACCAACTAATTTTAATGTTAATGAGAAACTCAACAACACCACAACAAATATCCAAACACAACCACTTTGCAAATGTTATTTTATCTAAAACAATGACATATTTAGCCCAGCAGGCCACCATTTGGCATATGTTGTCTGTCAATAACTGTTCACAAATGTTTCCTCCAAAATCTAATGTCCAATTTAAAACCAGGTTTTAGTTGGAAGACCCTTCAGGGGCACCTGGATGTATCCCCAGTTTTAATGGGGTGAATGTCCTCCAATACATGTCTTTATGTTTGTAGTGCTGTGCTGTGCTGTCCGCTATGATTTCCGGGTAAAAACGATTTTAGATTCACCTTTACTCTCATTTGTTTTGTAGGCTGTTCTTGTTTTATGAATGGTATTCATATTTATTTACATATACTTCATTATTTGTGTCCAACACGATTTCATATCACATGGCGTTAGTGTCATTCTACAGTAACAAGACGGATGTGACGAGTGGAGCAGGAACTGCTGATCCTTCCTGAGCACCAGAGTTCACATCCATGTTTTTGTGGGGTTCATGTTGCTCGAACTTTATTTTTTCTGGGTAGAGTTTTGTAAATCATTGTTTGTTCTTTTTCTTGTAAAAACGAATATAGAATCTATTACTATAAAAGTGCTATTTCGTGGAAATTTAATCAGAATGTATATTTAAGAAACATCCTTATTGGTCCTTTTAACAAGGGGAAAATGTTTTAACTTTTACCCCAAATCTGTGGTCGGAAAATCTGTTAGTGTTGATAGGCATGTACAAACGAATGAAGGAAGCTTTCCAGTTAAGAACGGTAAACCGTGAAGTATTTATTTATTTATGCTACTAAATTAAGCTTACCATTTGAGTACTAGCGATCCAAAAGCCTTTCTTTTATCCCTTTTTTTTTTATTATTATCTAATATATTTATCTTTCTAAACAACTTTCGTTGAGAATTATTTATACGTTTCAAATTAGCTGATGCACACACCAATTTTGAAATTAAGATTTTTAGAAAAAACATTATTTCAGTGCTGAGAGATTGGTGGCTCTAGCAATAGCTGATCTGTAACCTTTCTTAGTATAGACAGCTCCTATGGACTGTCTTAACTTTCCATGAGATGTGTTTGTTTGTTTCTTTTCTTCTTCAGAAAACCCTTTTTGATTAAAAGATGCCCTGACAGCAACCAAGTGTGTAGATGGGTTTCTCAAACATACAATACAGCCTATAGATGCAGGAATAAATTTGGAAACCAAGATTTATCTTTGCTAAATTTTTGAATTTATTTTTAAATAGTGCAAAATTAAAACTGAACAAATTATTGATTCGAACAATGTTTTACTGGTCTTGGGCCGGAGGACCGATGTTCATCGTGAGGATTGATTTTTCCTCATCAATAATGAAAAAAAAACTTCTTCTTTGTTTTTTTTTATATTTAATAAATCTGATGTAAACATTCAACAATAAACATAAATAATGGACGGTATTTGGCATACTATATAAGGCAACCTTCTTCTGATTTAAAAAAAAATTCTCTTCATGGCAGTCAGCTGGTACATAATACGAATTATGATGCTGTATAAAATGCTCAGTATAACAGTAAGTATTGTATATATATATATTTACAAGAAAGAGTATGGATGTAAATGAACAAGATAAAAATCTCAATAGTAGATCAGGCCTTAGGGTCATAAAAGTTCAGGCCTTAGGCTCATAAAAGTTCAGGCCTTAGGCTCATAAAAGTTGACAGTAAGAGTTTCATACTTCTCCATTCAGAGCACCTTAAATATTAGATACAGCATTCAGCTCGGCTAATTTTTTTAGTATGAGTACAAAAAATTGCACACTCTGGCAATAAAAATAAAGGTAATTGCTGTTCTTCTTTTGACATTCACTGTAGAATTTGGATAAGACAGTCTTAATGTCTAATCCTTTTATCGTAATGAACAATAGAATATAATGTAATTATATATTATGACATCCTATTATTTGCTTTCATACCAAACACAGCAGACATCCATAAGATATTCAATATCTACACATGAAAAGTTAAATTCCTCTTTAGAAAAATAAATGTTAAAATTGTAAACATTAAAGTTTTGATAATGACAAAAGTTAACATATTATTACTAAAATGATACAATGCTGTTTAAAAATAGCACAAACAATAATAGTAAAATAGAAATTACTTTTTACATATCACAGACGTACCTTCATAGATAAAATTAGAACACTTTAAAAGTCACAAAAATAGAATATCGTCAATCGTTCCTTTATAGATAAAATTAGAACAATTTTAAAGTCACAAAAATAGAATATCACCAGTAACAGCAGTCTAAGGAACAAAACAATATTTGTGTCGTAATGGAAAAGTAATGTGATTTCACATCATATTATGTCCTTGGTTACCAAATATCGCAAAGAAAACTATTTTCTAGTTGTGTTTTATTTTAAGCAGTATTTGATGACAATTCAATAAAAATAGAAAAAAAAAACAGTTGAAAAAATTACTGAACTATCTTTTTTTTATGTCATATTTTGTCATCAAATAATCTTTCTTGATACAACTGGAAAATTATTACTGTTATAATATCCTCACTGAACTGAATAATGTTCCACAAATTCTAAATGTAACCAAAAGTCTGAGTGGACCTTTCACTGGTCACATGATACAAAAGTCTGAGTGGACCTTTCACTGGTCACATGATACAAAAGTCTGAGTGGACCTTTCACTGGTCACATGATATCAGAATATACACTACTATAAGTCTAATATCAATGTTCAGTATTATTTGATAACTCGACTGTTATCATTTTCCCTCATCTTCAGTGTGTGTTCTATCAGTGAGATACACACAAACACCCAGTTATACATGTGTTGAGCAGGTACTGATCCAAACTTAGATACTTCTCCATGTGGTACATCTAAAATTAAAACAGGAAACACATTTCTATATTTTTGTTGTTTTAATAGCATACAGTAAAATTACACTTGGTATCAGAGTTCACTAATAAGGGAGATAACCTTGGCATTAGAGTTCACTAATAAGGGAGATAACCATGGCATCAGAGTTCACTAATAAGGGAGATAACCCTGGCATCAGAGTTCACTAATAAGGGAGATAACCTTGGTATCAGAGTTCATTACTAAGGAAGATAACCATGGTATCAGAGTTCACTAATAAGGGAGATAACCTTTGCATCAGAGTTCACTAATAAGGGAGATCACTTATACACAGTAAAAGAATGGTTCAGATGAAGAAGTTTGAACATGATGTAACTAGTAGAGCAGGAATTGCTTACCCTTCCAGGCCACCAAAGTTAATCCACAGATTTTTCTAGGGTGAGTGTTGAAAAATCTGTAGTTTTCTGTGTAATGTTTTGTCAACCATTTAATGTTTGTCCTTTTGTTCTTTTTCTTTTGGCCATTGTATTAATATTGTCTGTTCTTCTTCAGTTTATGGCTTCTGATTACCCCTTTGGTATTGTCCAACTTTTTGTGTGTCAAAGTTGAAAGGATTAATGATTTATTTTTAAATAGATGAGTTAGATTTTTGCATGATAAATTAAGCTTAAGGTTAAAGTGAATGGAACATGTACATTTCTGCTTCACCCTATCCAAGTTAATAACTTGTTCTACTAAACTTCATATAAAATACAGAAAGGTTTTGTGTTTCTGAAGCTGAAATTTACCAAATTTAATTCAATGATAAAATTAGTATTTGATCAAGGAGACATAAACCTTGAATGTTTTAACAAAGTGACACATAATTATTAAAATTAGAATAAAAATCTTGAGAATAATACAGAGTAACTCATGAAAACATTGTGGTCACAATACAATCTAATTAAAATTAGATCTCTCACTTTGCTCTTGTTTATTTATATTTCGTGCGTGGGAGATCTAACACAAGCCTGTAGACATCACATTCTGGTGACCTAGGGTCACGAATATGTAATGAGATGCAAATAAAGGTAATGACCCTCAGAACAGCCAATCAAAATCGAATTTTCACCTGAAGACGTCTTCTTGTCTCCGGAAATGTAAACAGTTGTCGGAACAATCGTGCTCCGACATAGTTGATATAGATAACATTGGAAAAATTCCGAATGGATTTCTTGCATAATTCATTAGCACCCAGAGTTACGTGCCTTGCATAAATCCACTTTCAAGATCTCGTGAACGATCGTTTGAATGGACAATATTTTGCTTGACCCTAGATCACCAGAATGCGATGTCTACAGGCTTGCGTTAGATCTCCCACGCACGAAATATAAATAAACAAGAGAAAAGTGAGAGATCTAATTTTAATTAGATTGGTCACAATATGGCACAATAATGAGCTTAAATCATTTAGCGAAAAATCGTGAAATATATGTACACAGAATAAATTCTAATTTGCTTAGAAATTAAGATTTTAATTAAACATATTTCACAGACTTCCTATAATATTAGGGGCAGTCGTGGTCCTGATCATATGGTAGTTGCATTTACAACTATCTATGCAATCAATGCCTATCACCACTAACGTTGTGAGTTTGAATCCTGCTCATGATGAGGTGTACCCGATATAGCTTTATGTGATAAAGTTTGTCAGTGACTTGCGACAGGTCAGTTGCTTCTCCGGTTTCCTTCATCAATAAAACTGAAGGCCATGATATAACTGAAATATTGTTAAAAGTGGCGTTGAATACGATAACCCTAATGCTAACCCTATAATATCAATAGTTATACCTTTAAGATATACTTCTATTTTCTCTGGAGGTATTAGTTGGTGATCTTCGGCAGCTGTTGGGTCGTATTGTGCTATCTTCTGTAACAGGTCATTATTAATGTACTGAAAAATTAAAAAAATAAATATATAATGTAAAATGTATTGGAAATATATAAAACAGTAATGCATAATAAAACAAATTATTTTTGTAATACATGTACCTTAAATGTGTTTACAGTGTCTAAGTGAACATAAGTGCCACGATATAGCTGAAGTTGGTGTTAAACACCAATCAATCAATCAATCAATAAAGGTGGTATGGATAAAGGGAGATAACTTATTAATCTAGACAAATGTAAACAATAATTTATCCTAATTTAACTAAGGTTCTCCTCTCACAGACATAGGTGACCTTAGATGATTTTAGCTATCCTGTTTAGACCCTTTGGTTTACTTGCTCTCCTCCCTCAGACATAGATGACCTTAGATGATTTTAGCTATCCTGTTTAGGCTGTTTGGTTTTCTTGCTCCCAAAGACTTTCACATTATTTGGCTTTCAAATCTTAAGCTTTGAGCATAGCCGAAACACTGACTACTTCATTTATGTACAAGACTTACCGTTCTAAGGTTGGTCCAGTCATCTAATTCACCATTTTGTACTTTATCTAAGTAGAATATTGCACAGACTGCTTTAACGATCTTAGCTACAATCTTTGGTGGGTCATTGTAACTTCTCAGTTCAGCGAAGGCCTTAGCGTCAATCTTTGTAACGTTTTCACGAAGCTCCATCAACATCAATCTATCAAACATTATATCCATTCTGTTTTCATCGTCTCTCTCGGCCTCTACAAGAACAAAATGTTAAAGACTTGTTATCAACTCAAACAAGATATGACAGTAACAGGATGCTGTTACCGAAAGTCTCCCAAACGTTGCCGTTTTTTTTCCTGTGTTTTGGTGGCCATTTTGAAAATGGCCGAAATTTTGAAAATTTTGAAGACACATACTTGCTCCTCTAATGGTGACCTATCATTATGTCAAATTTTATGTCTCTATCATTATCCTTTTAGAAGTTATCAACATTTATGTACGAAATTTCAACTTTCCCATATGATTCTATAGTAAACCCCACCTCCTTTGAACCCCTCAAAATATGACTTTAACGCCCTTTACCACAAAGCTGAAAACTTTAGGACCAACTAGAAAAATATATCTATAACTCCAACAAGTTTCATGAAATTCTGTCCAGTAATTTTTGAGATCTGCCGTGGACACGTTCATGTCGCAAAGAAAGAAAGGAGAATAATAATAATAATAATAAGAAGAAGAAGAAACGGAGCAAAAACAATAAGTCTCCAAACAACGTTTGGGAGACTTATTTATGAAAAGAGAGTTTAAACTGTGATAGTCAACAATTTAATCATTATCAACTAAAACGAACAATCACCTCTCACCTAAAATCATTAAACACAAAAAGATCAAGACATATGGCATTGGAAAACCTCATTCTAGCCAGAGATAGGCACAAAAATGTGGCAGGATTAAACCAGTTAAAGGGATCCTCCCTTTTCTATAAGGTTGAGTTCATTGCTGCTTTATAACATTTTCAACTACGGTAACTTAACTAACCTTAAATAAAATATATCGTCAAATTAATTTTTCTTCAGTGGATGAAAAATTGCTAATCCTATGGGTGATTAGCCAGTCAGAGAAAAATTATTTATAAATGGTTATCAGACCCGTGACATGCAGGTCTATTGGCATGTCTTTATTGTAACAGACTGGTACAGTGAAGTGAAACCTGTCTAAACCAAACCCTGAATAAAATGGAATCCTGTATAAACCAAACTCCAAATGTGGGAAACAAATGTTAATTTTCCTGTATGAACCGACCACCTGTCTATTCTGAACACAAAAGTTGGTCCCAAGAAGGTTCTGTTTAGACAGGTTTCACCTTATAATGATTTGAGAATAAAAACTTAATAGTAACATACCTAGTACTATATTTTTATCGTCGCCAGCAAACTCTCTGGTAATCTCTTTATGAGCCTGTTGTAACAGACGTAGCATTCTCTGGACTTCCTTGTTCTCATGGGCAGGTAAAATCTTTGTCTCTCCTATACTGATGTCTACCACAGCTATAGCTTTACCTGCATCGTCACGGAGGGGGAAGGCCAAATGTCTTTCACCATAGGCATCAGCTGATATACTCTCTGATGTGTCAACTGTCTTGAATAAGTAATCCCTGAAATTGTAATGAAATGATCCTTTTTTAATAACTGGTTATAAAATTAAGCTGATTGAACAATAAAAAACAAAATCATGGTGCTATATGTGGCTATAAAATTTAGATACCCAAAAATCATATTTAAGAAAGATTTTATTGATGAAAAATCACAGAAAGAAGAATCTAGCTAATTCATATGAGTGTTTTTATATTGTTCCTTAACAAGCTTTGATATTCATTTTACATTGATTACTCTGAAAACTATTACTCTCTGTAGTAGACTCACGAGAAAATAATAAACTGCATACATTAATATTTGAACAGATTTTAATTTTTTGCTGCAAATATTGTTTGATATAATAGAATGTCATTTAAAAATTAATTAATTTTAGAGTCACATGTCATTTTATACATGTTTTGATTGATTTAAAAAGTTGAGGTTATTTTCAAATGTACTGAATCTGAAAAGAGACGTCATTCTCAAGGCGTCACGTGCCGTTGTCATCAGGTGATTTTCTTTAAATGAGGCACCTTTGGTGATATTTAAATTTATTTCTGATTATTTGCCTTATTTTGAAAAAAATTAATATATTTCCAATATCATAATTCAAAACAATACCAGAACTAGTATTGTAACTAATATGGCAAGAATATGTAAAAAAAAAAAAACTTTAATATTGAGGATGCCATTAAATTATCTTCTTAAACATCAAAATGATTCCTAATCTAAAGTACAAATAATCAAAATAACAATTTTATCTGTCATCTTTTTGGGAATAACAGCAGCTAAGTTAGTTAACACAATTATTTGGTTACATAGTTTTTTTTGTAATTTAAGAATACTTTGTGAGCGAGTGATTGTTGTTTAACATCACATGAGCAATTATTCAGCCAGATTATGGCAAGAACAAGTAATATTTCAATGAGACGATCATGATGAGGTCTGCTTTGTATTATACCAACATGCTCTTAGTTTGATTTTTATAGTGCTAGCTCACTGAAACAACAGTCTATGGATAGATGTCCCTTCACTCTGACACATTATCCTGATTCTAAGCCAAACAGTCTTTGCTCTTACTCCTTTATACTGCATCCTTTGCAGAGAAGCAACAAATTTAAATTTTATAGTCTTTTGTTTGACCTGACCAGGATTCGTACCCATGATCTACTGCACTAGAGGCAAGCATAACACTACCAATGTGGTTAAGAATCTTACATGTATTAAGTGTATGCACCAAAAGTTGACTTTTTAACTATTTACTCTTTTTATGAGATCACAATATTGCCATTATGTTCGTCAAATTAACAATTTACAGATACGTTTTAACCAAAACCAACCTAAATAAGTTATCTTTCCTTTCCAGCCTAGGTGGATTAATTAAGTTCTGCACGTTTCCTTTAGCGTCAGTATTCATCATTTTACGTAGAACATAATCAAGTTTATCTTTGCTGTCAGGTTCTACCATGTAAGTGGATATCTCATGTACGTGTGGATTTCTACGATGAATCCACGATACAGCACTTTCTGTGATGCGGAGAAGTTTCTTTCTCATGTCAATATGATGGTATGCTATGCTGAATGCTTTAGCTATACCCTGTAAAAACAATCAAATGATTATTGTTATAATAGAGCAGGTTGTTGTTGCTAAAATGGTATATACAGCAAACCCTGTCTAAAACGAACATCCTTTGAACCAAATTTTGTGTTCAGAATAGACAGGTGCTTGTTTATGCAGGTTAAATCAACAAAGACTTCCTACATTGTGTCTTTATACAAAGTAAGGTTTATAGAGGATTCCTATCTCAATTGCAGGATAGAAGATCAGTGGTAAAGAAGTAATCTTATCAACGTGACTGTGACATGAGTTGACCCTGCATGTGTAAATGAGGTCAAGGACAAATAACATGCCTGGCTGACATGTACATTTTTCCCCTATATAATAGAAGTATAAACCATATAGGGTTGACCTTCAATTTATATTTAATGATAAACATACCAGATCACTAAAACTTCACATAAATTAAAGAATCAATGTAGTGTCAAAATGAGATTAGTGTCATGTGACCGGTACTTGAAGTGAGTTCAAATCCCGCTCGTGGCGAGGTGTACTCGATACAACATTATGTGATAAAGTTTGTCAGAAATTTGCAACAGGTCTGTGGTTTTCTCAGTGTAATCCGGTTTCCTCCACTAATAACACTGACTGCCATGATATAACTGAAATATTGCTGAAAGTGGCTTTAAACAGCACAACCCTAATCCTAACCCAGTACATGACTGACATATAAACTCAAGGACGTACATGTTGCCCTAATATGGTTGACATATTATGTTTGGCTATTGTAAAAATGACTCTTTCACACATATTGACGATATAAGCTTATAAAAGAGAATAACATTTACATGAAATCTTTTCATCATCACCAAACTTCAATATAACCAGACTTATGATATTCTCAAGGGGTTGATGAGGATATATAATCTTCAATATACTGTAAACCAACTTTTTTTCGCGTGCTATAAACCTTTGCGACTTTCGCGGTAGAGTACAAAAGTTTATATCCGCGAACAAGTCGATCTAAAGTGTGTAAGAAACAAGAGCATATAGCCATTTTTGTTATCGCGAAATTAAATCTCTGCGAAACTGTCTTGAAGCAGAAAAACGTGAAATATAATAGCAGCGAAAATAAGTTGATTTTTCATTATAAACGATTTCATTATAAGTGGACTGGACTGTAGTGAGTGTAGAAAATAGAACACACACACCTACCTGTTACTATGGTTACTAACCTGGAAGTATTGTATTTCATGTGTTATAAAGATAGTTTTAGTATGTCTATCATTCAGTGTATCCACACCTATCAGACCAAATACCATCTTCCTCTTGTCTTTTAATGGTACAACAATAAAGGATCCCTCTCTGTCCTATAAAATAAAATATTAATGTAAATACGTACATCAATAAAGGATCCCTCTCTGTCCTATAAAATAAAATATTAATTTAAATATGTACAACAATAAAGGATCCTTCTCTGTCCTATAAAATAAAAACAAATTGTGTAAACATTATTCTATTGTTGAAAAGAATATACAATGTAGTACATATTACAGGTTTCAAACAATTATAAATAAATTAGCAACAATCGGATTCGGAAAGAAGCAAACTGCTTATATAAATCTGTCTCCTAATATCACACAAAATAGAGCTCCGATTATCACAATAAATTGATAAGATTCATTTATTTAGATATATAACCTACAATTACAGTCTATTTCATACGATGCTTTATGGTGTTTAATGCCACTTCGACAATATTTCAGTTATATCGTGGAGGTCAGTTTTATTGGTTGAGGAAACTGGAGTACCCGGAGAAAACCATCGACCTGTCGCAAGTCACTGACTAACTTTATCACGTAATGATGTATCGAGTACACCTCACCATTAACGGGGTTCGAACTCACAAGATTAGTGGTGATAGGCACTAATTGCACAGGTAGTTGTAAAACCAACTACCATACGATCACGGCCATGAGAGTGGAGCACTGTGAAATAAGAGTAAAAGATGCAGAATATCTTAATCTAGTGGAAAATATCCAGATTTTGATCAAATGTATGGCTGAATGTAAGAGTCTATTTTTCTATAAAATATAAGGATACAACTCCATAGATCAAAGGATTTAAGGAAAAACATTCAATTCTTTGAGATGATAACCAAAAATGATATAAACAATACACACATGTACATAATATATAATTTCGATTAAATTCTCAAAAATATGTAAAAAAAAAAAATTGTCATTTAACATAAGACGTGATTGATTATATACCTCTGGCAGTCTGTATGGATTCCAAAAGTGGACGTTACCATGGTTAGCTACTCTTGGTACATGTATAGGCTGTCCTCGTTCAACTGATGCAAAGCTACAATAAAATTATACCCTGTTATGTATTAAAATTAGAAGACAGTACTTTTTATCAAATTAAAAAAACCTTGACTGATTGAAGTGAAATATATTTGCTGCCCTATTAAGTTTCTATAAAAATTTTCATAAGTTTATTTTTTTTGTTTTTCTGTAATTTAATTTTCATAACATTAGATCTTGTGTAC
This sequence comes from Gigantidas platifrons, assembly GCA_002080005.1. Taxonomy (NCBI): domain Eukaryota; kingdom Metazoa; phylum Mollusca; class Bivalvia; order Mytilida; family Modiolidae; genus Gigantidas; species Gigantidas platifrons. The sequence goes on along the minus strand of MJUT01048195.1, from coordinate 174,347 downwards.
AAACTAATTTGATGTACTTTAAACAAGATAAAAAGTACATTTTGTACAAGAGATAAGACAAAAATTCAATGTTATTTCTTCATCTCCATATACCAGTAGTGTACAATGAGATTGTAAGTTTACCATACCAAATTGTCATATATGACGCTGCTGTTTTCAGAAAACCATAACACAGCCGCTTCATGACATCACAGTGATAGATTGAAATTTATCAATACATTGACCCAAAACACGTATTTTTTGTATATCTTTTGATATTGATATAAATTTCCTTGTATCTTACAATTTATGTATCTAAATCTTAAAATTGTGGGTTTTAAGTGTTCATTATATATTCTGAAATTCTTGCATTAGGCAAAAAGTCAAAATCAGCTGTTTTACAAAATATCAATCTTGCTGTCAGACTTGTATGTTAAAGTTCAGTGACATTCAGCTGATATTTGACCTTATTACACTTTAGGTTTATGGTGTTTAACGCCACTTTCAACAATATTTCAGTTATATCGTGGTGGTCAGTTTTATTGGTGGAGGAAATGGGAGTACCCAGAGAGAACCACTGACCTGTCGCAAGTCACTGACAAAATTTATCCATAATGTTGTATTGGGTACACCTCGCCATGAATGGGATTCGAATTCATAATTTTAGTGGTGATAGGCACTGATTGCATAGGTAGTTGTAAATCCAACTACCATACGATCACGACCGCCCCCTTATTACACTGTAAGCTTACCTTATTCCCTTCATATCTTTGTACAGTATTTTACCCAGAAGGAAGTCTGCATCGTCTATGGTAGCAGCTACATATCTAAGACAAACTTCACCACGTTCTGCATCAAACCGATTTCGTTCTAACATAGCAATATTGGAACTAATCTTCTTTCCACTACCATGTGCTTCAGCATCCTGAAAAGAGGAAATCGAATTTACCATACTGAAAGTCTTTCATAAAAACATAGTCATGATTCCACATACCATATTTGTCTGTGTATGATGCACATCAGTGTACCTCATGCACCGCTTCAATACCCCTGATATTAGCAGTAAACAATAAGTGAGGGTGACCTTTTAAAATACAGTCAAACCTGTCTTATGTGACATTTCAAGTGAACAGTCAAATATAGTGACATAAGACAAATTTTCACATAATACAGGTTTTATTGATATGGAATGCACTTTGAAGGGAAATAAGAATTAAGGTTGCACAATACAAGTTATTGCTTAAAAGAGGGGGTCACTCAAGCAGGTTTGACTGTAATGCAAATCTTAATGTCATCTTTAAAACCAAGAAAAAAACTTATTGAAGTGAATTGTTTAAGTAATTTTTTTGTTAGTTAGATCTATGATGAGCTTCTTTTACGTATTATAATCACTTATCAACACTTTGACATTTTACTTGTTTTTCCTCATCCTTTTGATTGACATTTTAGCATATACCTTATATAGAGCCTGGAAGACACTCCTATAAACTGGTTCCATGCTGGCCCCACTGGTCTCAGCAGCACCAACAATCTGTTGTAACCATTTCTTTCTAGCTTCTCCTCGGATTCTTTCAGCATACGTCCTCTGAAATATTCATTATTTAATTATTATTTTTCTTGGAAGACAACTGTCATATGATTAAAAAACAAACAAATTGTTTTTACAAAAATTGACGATCGCAGGTAACAACCCTATTATAGCCCTCAAGACATTCACTTTTCTCTCCACAAGCGAGACAACTGCTTAATCAATGGCCGTTTCACCTGCCCAAGAGGCACCAGAGAAAAAATTTAAAATCCTGGGGTGCTGTGATGATGACATTGCCAAAATATTAGACAAAAAAAAACAACAATCGATAGTATTAGCCTGTCATTTTCAAATCCAAGTGGAAATGATTGTCAGACTGGTGATGATTTTTTTTATGGTTGGTGATATAGGATATATGATAGAAGAAAATATGAGCTGTCGGCTCTTGAGGTGTTGTTTTTCAGATAAGACGTGTGGAAAAACCAATAAAAACAACTATTTGATACATCTGAATGTCTACCTCAGATGAGGGTCATAACTATATATTGGACTTCTCTAATGTCAGGTAACAGTTATTAGAAGATCAGTTTTAGTAAGTAATTTACTGTCACTGTACATGTAGTAATATTTACACACTTTCAATTTTTAATATTTTTCTGTACATTTATCTTTCCATTTTGTAATATTACCTAAATCTATATCTTTTCAAATCTCTATCCTTCTACGATACCTGGGACCGGCATGGTCATGATCATATGGTAGTTGGATTTACATCTACATGTACCTAAGCAATCAGTGCTTATCACCACTAACATTGTGAGTTCAAATCCCATTCAGGCGAGGTGTACTCGATACAACAATATGTGATTAAGTTTGTTAATTACTTGGGACAGGTAGGTGGTTTTTTCCGGGTACTCTGGTTTCCTCACCACCAATAAAACTGACTGTCACGATATAACTGAAATATTGTTGAAAGTGGCATGAAACACCATAACACTACACTTCTAAGCTTCCTGGGTGTAATCTTACCTCTACACTGTTAGTTAGGAAGTCTATATAATAATCAAACGAGTCTGCACCAGACACTTCATCTGTAACTGCCTGAACAAAGGTACGGAACTCTCTCTTACTGAGTCTGTTGTCCTGTGTATACTTTGTAGACTTCTTAAGTTTGGCCTTGGCTGTAATTAAAATCAATTTTAAAATAATTAACTGCTACACTAATTAATAGAAACATAGATATTGAATTTAGTGTGAACAGCATGATTCTAGAATAACTTTCATCAGGTACGCTCATAATCAAAAGATTGGAATGACAAATAATGTTAAAGTATTTGGGAGCAAGTAAACAAAGGGCCTAAACAAGATAGCTAACATCGGCTAAGGTTACTTATGCCAGAGAGAGAATTGGCTAAGGTTACTTATGTCTGAGGGAGAATCGGCTAAGGTTACTTATGCCTGAGGGAGAATCGGCTAAGGTTACTTATGTCAGAGGGAGAATCAACTAAGGTTACTTATGCCTGAGAGAGAATCGGCTAAGGTTACTTATGCCAGAGGGAGAATCGGCTAAGGTTACTTATGACAGAGGGAGAATCGGCTAAGGTTACTTATGCTTGAGGGAGAATCGGCTAAGGTTACTTATGCCTGAGGGAGAATCGGCTAAGGTTACTTATGTCTGAGGGAGAATCGGCTAAGGTTGCTTATGACAGAGGGAGAATCGGCTAAGGTTACTTATGTCTGAGGGAGAATTGGCTAAGGTTACTTATGACAGAGGGAGAATTGGCTAAGGTTACTTATGTCTGAGGGAGAATTGGCTAAGGTTACTTATGCCTGAGGGAGAATCGGCTAAGGTTACTTATGCCTGAGGGAGAATCGGCTAAGGTTACATATGTCAGAGGGAGAATCGGCTAAGGTTACATATGCCAGAAGGAGAATCGGCTAAGGTTATTTATGCCTGAGGGAGAATTGGCTAAGGTTACTTATGCCTGAGAGAGAATCGGCTATGGTTACTTATGCCTGAGGGAGAATCAGCTAAGGTTACTTATGCCTGAGAGAGAATTGGCTAAGGTTACTTATGCCTGAGAGAGAATCGGCTAAGGTTACTTATGCCTGAGAGAGAATCAGCTAAGATTACTTATGACAGAGGGAGAATCGGCTAAGGTTACTTATGTTTGAGGGAGAATCGGCTAAGGTTACTTATGCCTGAGGGAGAATCGGCTAAGGTTACTTATGCCTGAGGGAAAATTGGCTAAGGTTACTTATGCCTGAGAGAGAATTGGCTAAGGATACTTATGCCAGAGGGAGAATCGGCTAAGGTTACTTATGACAGAGGGAGAATCGGCTAAGGTTACTTATGTCAGAGGGAGAATCGGCTAAGGTTACGTATGTCAGAGGGAGAATCAGCTAAGGTTACTTATGTCTGAGGGAGAATCGGCTAAGGTTACTTATGCCTGAGAAAGAATCGGCTAAGGATACTTATGCCAGAGGGAGAATTGGCTAAGGTTACTTATGCCTGAGGGAGAATTGGCTAAGGTTACATATGCCTGAGGGAGAATCGGCTAAGGTTACTTATGCCTGAGGGAGAATCGGCTAAGGTTACTTATGTCTGAGGGAGAATCGGCTAAGGTTACATATGCCTGAGAAAGAATTGGCTAAGGATACTTATGCCTGAGAAAGAATCGGCTAAGGATACTTATGCCAGAGGGAGGATTGGCTAAGGTTACTTATGCCTGAGGGAGAATCGGCTAAGGTTACTTATGCCTGAGAGAGAATCGGCTAAGGTTACTTATGTCTGAGGGAGAATCGGCTAAGGTTACTTATGCCAGAGAGAGAATCGGCTAAGGTTACTTATGCCTGAGAGAGAATCGGCTAAGGTTACTTATGCCTGAGAGAGAATCGGCTAAGGTTACCTATGCCTGAGGGAGAATTGGCTAAGGTTACTTATGCCTGAGGGAGAATCGGCTAAGGTTACTTATGCCTGAGGGAGAATCGGTTAAGGTTACTTATGCCTGAGAGAGAATCGGCTATGGTTACTTATGCCTGAGGGAGAATCGGCTAAGGTTACTTATGTCAGAGGGAGAAGAAACCATTCATTCAAGAATTAAAATACAAAATACATTTTATATCAATTCAAATTCTTTGTAGGTGAAACAGGTTACAATCATTTAATTAATATTTATTCTAACATGACGTCCTTCTTTCGCTTTGTAAACAAACGAGCGATTTATCGATTAGGTATAATCTCATTAGCACATGCCCCAGTGCACGTGACTGACTTTCCCGTCGTAAATGTACATGTTGATGAATGCTCGGGATAAGATACTAATATCCGCCAACCCATGTTCAAACTCAAAACACATTCTGGCTTCCATGATTTATATCTTTAGTAAAGTATATCTCTATCTGTCCACAAACATACTGATAAAACAAAATATTTGAAGCCAAGTAGTACAAGAAAAACTATTTACAGACATTCAATGCAATGCTAATGTCATTGTTTGTATTTGTTTGTTTTTTTTGTTTGTTTGTTTGTTTGTTTTTTTTTTGGTAAACTTTTTTAACTCAACATAAGATCCCAAAATATCACACCACTACTAACTAAAATAAAATAGAAAATAATCTGTAACACATACACCGTGATTTGCAACTTAGAAATGGGTCATTTTACAAAATAATTGTGTGCCCTGTTTCCATTGTTAAAATAATATAATAATGTTGAAAATTTCTTAAAATTCATCCACCCCCTAAAAATAAGAAAAAAAATAGTACATGTCTGTATTATTGAAAAAAATCCATTTCTATAGTTTGAAATATGAACCTTAAGATTCACAAGTAATCAGTGATTAAACCAGAATATCTAAAATCAACCCCTGACTACAAATTCTACTTTCCTTCTCCATCAATATACAGTGCTCCCTCATTATACCTCCACTTTTTGGACCAGATAATATTTTGACAGTAAGCTAGGGGTGGTGGTATTGTAAGGGAAGGCTGATCTGCCCAACTGAGCTATCTTCAAAATTGATAATAATATCATGTTTCTGAGAGAATTTTAGGCTTAAGTAATTATACTTTTCTTTCACAATAAATAAATAATATACAAAAAATGTATTTATCATGTTCACTCGTCTCAGTCAAAACAAAAACGGGATTGAATATATTTTGACAACTTTAGACCTGATCATCCCAATGTTTTCTCAATGGTCACTTTGTAGAACATTAATTATAAAGTATCCACTTCTGTCATTGGGCTTGGTCTCTATTCCAATAAATTTGTTACGGATAAAAGGCAAATACAACAACAATTTTGCATGACCTCTTAACTTCTTAGAAATCACTGCTATCAACTAAAGAAACGTTGTTATCTGTGTCAGATGTTCTCAGGTTAACAGCATTTAAAGGGGCATTAGCTACGATTTTACCCAAAAAAATTATATGCTTTGGAAATTGGTAAATAGCTTTCAAATGATGAAATAAAGGTAAATATTTCACATTAAACAGCTTATCGAACCACTTTCCGCCTTTTGAGAACGAAAATTACCATCGATTACTTATTTGCTTGCAAGCAAATAATTTGACCTCGCTTTTTCCGTATGCAATTGACCTTACTAGTGACAGGTAAAAACAAATAATTTGTATTTTGTCGCTTATTAACTGCCAACTTGCATGGTTCTTTGTCCGTAATTAACACTGACTAAAAGCAGATTCACAAAAAATAAGAAATAAGTGCATTGCTGTACTGATTTAATGACGATTCGACAAACTCCGTAAACAATGTCGATAATTAATAAGATGGTGTCCATTTCTTGATCGATCTCAAAACACGTGAAACCATATACCGCAACGAGTGCATTAATGAAATAAGAACAACCATCAATTATGAATCAAATTAAAGACAAGTAATTTGGCAGAAGATCCGGGAAAATTTTAATTTTATACAGGTAAACGTGGGCAATGTTAACAAGGGGGATGACGATAGCTGAGTTTGGTGGTATTGTAAGGGAATTTTAATGTATTAATCATGACACACAAATTATATGGCAGTATTAGCGATAATATTTTTTGGGGAGGGGGGACAATATGATGAGGAAGCACTGTATTTTAAAACACATAATACAAATATAGTCTTACAATCCTGAGTCTCTGGCTGAGAAGGTTTAACATCTGTTTGTTCCTTTCCTATTGGAACAGATAAAATCAATTAAAATGTTATAGGAACAGCTAAATTAAATTCCTTTAAAAAGTTACTGAAACTATTAAAATCATTTAAAATGTTTCTAAAACAAACAATTAAAATGTTATTGAAACATAACATCATTAAAATGTTACTGAAATTAAGAATTAGTAAATAAAATCAGATACTGTCAGAAAACTGTACACCACTGAAAAAAAAAATCCTGATATTATTTGTTAGTTCTTTTCAGCAAAACCATAAACATACAACAAGTAGATTGAAAAAAAGGACAATGTGAATGACATTCTGCAGTTTTAATTTTATTGAGTTATATTCAAATCATCTTTTCAATTAGAGGTTCATTTACTAAAAGTTATGTACTTAAAAAACTTTTTGTCTGTGTTATTTTCAAATAATTTCAGTAGTCAATAATAATTATATAATGAAAAATTCTAAATAGTCTGACTGTATTATTCTCTTCTCAAAATTGTACTAAAAAGATTGATGTAACACTATTTTCCTTAATTATAATTATATTCTTGGAATATGTGCTGAATACATGGTAAATATATGTTTTTCATGATATAAAATATTTTGTAACATAAATGCATTCTTTTCCTTTGATCTTTTTACATGGTTTATATAACATAATGCAAACACCATCTAAGAACTATGAAATAATACACATAGATATGAGATATTTCACACTTTAAATCTGGGCTGTAGTTTTACTTCTCTTAGAAATCCGTGCAATAATCAATGACCTAGATGTGATATTGCATGGCTTTATGTTACAAATCATTTATACCATGGTTTATGAGTTAAACGGTTAAACAATTTCACGCTTGAGTTGGATTGTTTAACCCTTTAACTCGGAAAACAGTGGTATAAGTATTACTAAAAATCCAATGCCAGTACATACCCTTAGTAATGGCCTCATTCTCCTGTCCATCTTTGTATTTCACCATGATGGCCTCTATATCCTCCATATCAAGGTAACCAGAACCATCATTATCCCACTTCTCAAACAATTGGTCCATCATGTGTTTACGTTGAGATGATAGAGCCTCTTTACGAGCCTGAAAATAAAGAAAAATATCACATGTGTAGAGTAATTCTTTATAGAATCATCAATATAATCTATCAATTAATTTAGGGGTGTCGTAGTCGTGATCCTACGGTAGTTGGATTTACAGCTACCCATGCAATCAGTGCTTATCACTACTGATGTTGTGAGCTTGAATCTCGATCAAGGTGAGGTGTACAGCATTATGTGATAAGGTTTGTCAGTGACATGCGACAGGTTGGTGGTTTTCTCAAAGTCCTCCGGTTTCCTTCACCAATAAAAATGACCACCACGATATAAGTCAAATATTGTTGAAAGTGGCATTAAACACCATCAAACAAACAGACAATATAAATTAATTTTTACCTATCTACTGTAATTATTTTCTGAAGTCTTTTGGAAATGTGTTGTTTATACAGTTCTTGCTCCAATTTTTTTAAATTAAACTTGAATTTGTTTTATTTGATAAATAAATATAGAAATTTAAATGTTTGTGGAATGCCAAAAAAAAAGGAAAAAAAAGAATGAACAAATATTCAATAGGTTTAAAAGAGTGAATAAAAGATTAATTAATATATATATATAAATATATGATTGTGACCCCTGACCTTGACCAATCTTTCCATTTTTTCTTCCTCCGTTTCCTCATATCCTTCTTTTACAAACTTAGCCAACTGAACAAAGGCCTCATGTTTAGGTTTCTCATCTTTACATAGGAATGTCTCAGTTAATTGTACAAACTGGGATACATTCAATACATTCTCATCAAAGGCTGAAGTACCAGACTGTTGGCTACGGGCTGTCATTACTGAAAACAAAAACATATACAGAAATCAAAGGCTGAAGTACCAGACTGTTGGCTACGGGCTGTCATTACTGAAAACAAAAACACATACAGAAATTAAAGGCTGAAGTACCAGACTGTTGGCTATGGGCTGTCATTACTGAAAACAAAAATATATACAGAAATTAAAGGCTGAAGTACCAGACTGTTGGCTATGGGCTGTCATTACTGAAAACAAAAATCATTCTTACATTTATGTATACTCTTTCTGATGTCGTCAACAACAATTTTATATTGAAGTAACATGCTTAAAAATTGAAATGGACAAAAACAAATCAGTTGTATGGTTTTTCATACAAGTTGTTAATCCAATGACAGTGTTAGGTGTAGGCAGCTCAGACACACACCCACACACATACAAACATTCGTAGCAATGTGATATTTGAGTCTTTCCTGAGATTACAATTGAGTTGGGTCACTGACGTACATCATACTTTTCTATTATTTTTCAGGAATATCAGAAAGCCAGCACAATTAAAAAGATCTGTCCAGTGAAGCTATCTAGAAACATTAACACTTAAAGAGGGTATCTAGGCTTGAACCCATATCAACAGTATTATACTTGAGGTCAAAAGTCAACATTCAGCTATTTAGAACCAGATTATAATTGATTAACAGTAAGTTATTTAAGTAAAATCGTGGTGGAAAGTTCTATTGGTGGCCATTAAAATACAAATTTGACAATCCAGAACAAAGTCAAACCTGCCTTAAATATAATCTCTCTAGAACAACTCACTGTCTATAAAGGGCAGCCTAATTTTCCCCATTAATGAATAGTGCATATAAATTTTACCTGTATATAAAGGGCAACTGCTCATAAAGGCCACATTTTCAGGTTCCCTTCAGTGGCCTTTATATACAGGTTTGACTGTTCATATATGACCTAAATCTGTGACAAACCTACCTGTTCTTTCCCTATCAAAGGTCGTGCCCTCTGCAAATGTAACACTACCCAATGGCTGACTTGTCTCAGTGAAGACGGTTTTCTCAGATTTCTCTCTACTCATTGGTGTATCTTATGGAATAAAAAAAAATGATTGTATTAAAAATAAATAAAAATAAAATTTCAAATAGAAAACAAAAACATAATTTTCGTCTTTATAATAAGATTGTTTTCACTTCATTGAAAGAATAATGTAATATGTTTGATGTATATTAAATTAAAGTCACTTAAATTGATTTAAATTGCACGGAGAGCTGTCTATCTGGCCCTAAATTAGCTTAAAGCTGTCTAAACTTGCCCCTAACCTGTTTATTTAAAATCACTATCAAAATATGTAATATATACCGGTACATATATTTTTCAAAGTTTGGAATTTCAATCTTTTTGAACATGCTTTATTGTGTCTTACACATATTAATCAGTGTATCTACCCTATAGACTTACTCCATAAAGACTTATCATTATCTCACTGTTAATCCTTCTTAATATTAATACCTTGAGATCCTGTTTTATTATTAGACTGTTCAACAGCCTCATCTTTTTTCTCAGTTTCTGAATCTGTTTTTGATTTCTCTGTGTCTACCTCCTTATCCTCTGGCTTTTTCTCACTTGTTTCCTCCTCAACCTTAACCTCTAATTTAACTTCCTCTGTCTTTTCCTCTTTTTCTCCCTCAGGTTTAACCTCTTCCTCTTTCTTTTCAGGTTCAGGTTCTTTCTCATCTGTTTTGGCCTCTTCAGTTTTCACCTCCTCCTTTGGAGCCTCTTTTTGTTCCTCTTGTGGTTTTTCTTCAACCTTTTCTTCAGATTTCTCCACTGTTTCAGCAGGTGCTTGTTCTCCAGGTTTTGCAACCTCCTCTGGTTTAGACTCAGTCGTGGGTTTATCTTCCTCAGATGGTTTACTAACTTTCTCTTGTGGAGGTTTTACCTCATCACTCTTACTTTCAGTTTCATCTGATTTTGGAGGTTCCTTGTCTGTTTGCTCTTCTTGAGTTGGAGGAGGAGTTTGTGGTTTTTGCTCTTCCTGTTTTGGAGGAGTTTGTGGTTTTTGCTCCTCCCCTTGTTCAGGAGGGGGTGTTTTTGCTTTTTCCTGGGCTGTTGGGATAAAATTAATAGAAAAGAAAGAAACACGAAATAAAACATGCAATAAACCCATAAACTAAAATAAAATTATGTGCTTTAAAATCAAATTCATGCAAGTGGTAATTAATGAAACTAAAAAGTCATTTTGGCAATACATTGGAGCCATGTGGTTGTATTTTGGTCTGTTTTGGCAATACATGGGAGTCATGTGGTTGTATTTTGGTCTGTTTTGGCAATACATGGGAGCCATGTGGTTGTATTTTGGTCTGTTTTGGCAATACATGGGAGCCATGTAGTTGTATTTTGGTCTGTTTTGGCAATACATGGGAGCCATGTGGTTGTATTTTGGTCTGTTTTGGCAATACATGGGAGCCATGTGGTTGTATTTTGGTCTGTT
>MJUT01048195.1:134690-151718 GCA_002080005.1 Gigantidas platifrons | reverse complement strand
AACAAACAAATAAATAAATAAAATAAATTTTATTTTGTTTAACATCAGATAATGTAATCTGTTGATTTTTAAATAGGATATTTTAATTAATATATTTCTGAAAAAAAAATGTAAAGTAGAATTTGTACGTCTGTATTATCAGTTATTGTCGCAACCAAGCATAAAATTATATCCTGATGTACTATTGTCATACGATAGGAGCATATGTGTATACAATCGATAGGCATCTGTGTCTATACAAAAGATTGCAGCATGCTTTTATATGAACAAACTAGTAGAGCATTCGTCTGAAGATTGATAAAAGTGTGCGTTTATACAAACTATAAAAGCATATTTCTATACAAATATTATAAACGTGCATATGTACATACCCATTACATATATAGTGTGGTGGTACAAGACTATGTATCAGGTCGAGCCTGTTGTGTGAACCAGTATCACTACGAGTCGCGATAGCGACGAGTTGTGATGCGGTTAGTTCACGCAACAGGCAAGACCTGATACATAATCTTGTACCAACAACTATTTATGTAATAAGTTTATCTAACATTTCAATTAAAGCAAATTTTAAACAAATAACACGGGTCGAATAAATATATACAACCTTTTTTTTTACAATACTCGCAGGAAGACTACATTTTGTGAATGACATCACGTTATTTGTTGCCGTTCTTTCACCAATGTCGAATTACTGTTCAATCACTTTCAGTGTCACTGTACAATCCGACAACGCTTTTAAACAAGAAATGTGGACCTTACAGTTGCCGGAAATATTGATACTATGTCTTTACGTTGCCTACATTGATGTGTTTTTCGCCGGATTCCAATGATATGACGTCATGACAAAGGAGTTCGGCAGAGAACGTCTCGTGCAACGTCGCGCCATTCTTTTATCACCACAGTGTGGTGATACAACATCTTGTATCAGACAGGCTACTTTCGTTAATTACAAAGTAAAACGTACATAATGTTAGATAAGATACTGTTATTTGTTCATCCATACGAACAATTCAAGTTAATATACGTTCGTTCGCCAGGGAATGTTACATTTTTTGTATATGTGTAGGGACTGTACATTCTATGAACAGACAGCTAAATAAATGAAGCTTTGGCTTGCTGACAATCGGTTTCAATAAACAGTAATCAAACTAGATGACCTCATCAATCTCTTACCTCATGTGACAATGCATTCCAAATTTGGTGACCAAATATATGTGATGATCGATTTTAGGGGACAAGAAGATATTAAATCATTCAGTAAAATTCTTTAGTTAATTCTCAAGCATGTTCACAAATCGATTCTATATTCAAATTAGAAACATACAAGGTCTGGAAACAAACATATGATGTATTCTCTTCTCAGAGCCAGAGGGCACCTGCTCTTCATAAAAAAAGATAGACATTTCAATACTTTTCAAGACAGTTATTAGATTTGCATCTGTACTCATATGTAAATGCGAAATAGCCACCGAATATGTTAGCCTTTTTACCGTAAGTGCAAAGTATAAACCTACCAATATGACTAAAGTATTGTTAAATATAAAAACAACAACATCGAAAATGTTTCCAATCCACCATCAACGTTGCTAAGAGGAAGTGGCGGTCTTAGTCGAAACAGTGTTTTATTTTCCTTATTTGAACTTCCGGCAAAACACGCATGTGACGGAAATCAAGCCTACATCAAAGAAGGAAGAGAATGTGAACTGTTTTTGTTGTTTTGTTATTGTCGCTACAGCTGATATGTAGCACAATTATTGTTTATTTAATTATTCAGAGTGGTTAGTTATGGCTTTAGTTACCGTCCAGAGATCACCAAGTCCAAGCAATACTGCATCTGTAAGTTCTTTTTGTTCAGAACTTGACCGTTAGCGACTGAGTTGTGAGTTGAACTGTCAACTAGTGAACTACAGTACATGTAGTGTCAATCATGAGTATTTTTTCCCCCAGATATTAACTGATTTGTATTGTTCTTAATGAAAAAGGAAAGATAATGAGACGAATTGGCAAACAGTAAACTACATCATATTGTCAAATTAATCTCATTGAGATGGTAGCAGGTCAAATCAGCCCCAAACAAATTATGCCCCAAGTCCAATTGGCCCCAGGTCAAATCTACCCCAGATCAAATCGTGTAATGTGGTCATGCGAAAGTACTGGTCGCTAACTTAGACATTGCATGCACACGATATTGTGTCAATGATGAACAATCTTATATGTTTCTCTGAACATGAAGTTTCTATTTAAATATGTTGACAGAAAACATGCATTTTTGTATTTTAAACGTGTATGAACCTACCGTATAAAAGCGCAGCATCTGTTTTCGGATGTCTTGCAAAAATGGCCAACGTCGAAGTTTTACGATTCAGTCACAGGAACTAATGAAGACATTATGTCCACTGATCGATTTTTACATTGTTAACGTTGCGTTATACAATCATGTACGTTGCTGATGTTCAACCGCTGTTTACACATGTCAAAAATGTTGGCTCTACTTGAAAGTTACTTGATATACAGATGCTTTACATGACGCACGACTTTTATATTATTAGAGGACTTTCTCTAACCTGTTCAAAGCACAGGGGTTTGTTACGATTTATTTTTATCCCTCGACTGACAACTCTAAAAACTAAAAGGGATGAATCTCAAATGTCAAAGTTTCATACAACACTTTTTCAAATTAGTTTTGTATTGGTGTCGATATGTGTAGGTCTGAGCTAGGATACAAAGTACTGATACGAAACATGATGCTGTGAGTGGTTTTTTAAAAAACCAAGCGGACTTTGCTGTCCCAAAGTTGTGTTGTTTTAAGTGGTTTATTTAAAGGAATTTGATTTGTGTTTATTATAGTTAATAGACAATAGAGAATAATAATCATCAAAGATTAGACCTCAGAAGAAGTTTTCTGCCATGTATCTCCAGTCTAATCTGGTCACAATCCCTGAGAAAGGTTTTCTGGAAATTTAAAATCTGACTCCCTGTGCATTCAGATGCATATTTTGGCATGGGCGAATTGTGTCAGATCAAGTGCAGGATTAGACATATTTTCTAGTTAAAATCTGAAAAAATAATTATCTCACCGTTTTAAGTTTAAACAGGGCTTTCACTACTTTCAAATTAGAGGGAGAAGTGACTTCTCTTTCATAGAACTCACAGGGAGAAGTGGGAGACAACAGAGAGAAGTGGGGAGACTTCCGGGAGAATTTAATTGCAATTAATCGAAACCCATCTGAAGTTACCCTGCCCAAATTTAGTAACTAGTTAAAAAGTTGTCTGATCTGATCTCTGGGTTTTTTAATTCACAACTACCTAAAGGACATCTATTCAATGTCAACAATTTTTTTTATTTCTGCCTCCCGCCCCCTCCTTCCTCATTTTCATAATTACTGTGCTGTGATCTGATACCACACAAATTGTAGTAACTCATATTTGTGAAATCTTCAGAAGAAGAAAGGTGTGTCTGCCAATTTGTTCAACGGTCCAAGTATAATAGTTAGGGAATTAACATATAGCACAAACGTATATTGACACTCGGTCAAAAACTGAAGAAAGTAAAGGCTGTAATTATTATTTGCCAGACCTCAAATCAGATTGCAACATTGGAGTAAAGCTACTGTAGTTCAACGTTTATTTTTTAATTGCATAGGCATTAAACGTTTACACATGTCTGTATCTAAATAAACAGTCCGATAGATTCTAATATTAACCCTGTGTCAAGTATAAAATACCAATACGGATGGATAACATATGAATTGTCCCCGTGCATTTCAACGAATTTTGAATTGCCAACCTTCGCAAATATGAACATATTAAATATAAGAATTATGCTTTTATGTCACAGAAATGAGAGAAAAAAATAAATCAAAAGTTTGTTTTGTTGAAAGTATCTTCGGTCAAAAAGTTTGATCAACCTTTCCAGTAGCACAGTGCCGGATTGCCAGATTCTTAGAATCCCGGAAAACAGATTTTGACTTTGACCGGCTTGAATACTCTGAAAATGAGATGCTTTTCATTTACAACTGGCAATAAATTTTGAGTATGATGCCATTTTTAGTCAACAAATGTAAACAGATGGATCACAATTGAATCTGATGGGGAGTTAAATAAATTCCAGTCATACTTCGTAATGGACTGTGAAAAATAAAAAATATCCCAGAGATAATAATACTAATAGACAATAATGGAAACTAAATAGACTTGGTGCCATTTGTTTTAAATAGCTAAGAGTTAAAAGTCAATTTGACAATATGAGAAATAACTGATGGAAAAAAAACCTATAAATTTTAGAGCAAGGTGCATTTGTACAGAAAAAGTAAATAAAGTTCTGTCAGAGCAGCACTTCATTGCTTTGATTTTGTTAATGACAGATGAAAGTTTTCCTCTGATCAGTAGATTTCCTCTTTTTTAGTAGAATATTTGGATTTATGATTGTATTCGATTCAAGCACTGTGCTTGAAGTTTCCTCTCTATCATCAGTGACCATTTTCATCTCTGTAATGAACAATTCTAATGTAGTTGTTTAATATATCTGGTTTGTGATTGGACAATGCTGTAGTTTTCTTGGTATCAATTCCACGGTTGAAATAGCATGAGATGTTTTTAGAATTTTACCCGATTGCCGCTTACTTCATCTTGTCAATAATGTGGCAATACACATCTATGTACATGATTACATTAGAATGGAGAACTGTATTGTATTTGAAATTTCACTGCATCAATTGTCGATTTTATGGTGTAATTTTCACGGTATCAATTCCACGGTTGAAATAGCATGAGATATTTTTAGATAGTAAGCTCAATTTGCGATCATTAAATCTCCAATTGATGCCATGAAATTTTCAAATACAATACACATTATACAGTTATCTCCTAAATGGAAAGTTTCTTTGATTTGCATTTTTTTTTAGCACACCTGGCCAAAGCTTCCAAAGAACATGCTTTATAATAAGATCTATTTGAAATATAAATTAGCTATCATTTTGTAGGGCACTGCTTTTAAGACTCTTGACCCTTGAAGCCTTTGAATCTGATTTTACGAGACAGGGACTTTTTTTTATTCTTGACAACACAGACTTGAGACACCTTGTTTTTGTTTTCAACTGTCTTTTTGTTTTGTTTATTTATCAGTTTGGTCATCAAAGTATGTCTACTAACAAGTTTAAGATTATCTGGTCACCTACATGTATATATATATAAATTTCTGTTATTACTTATCAGACTCTAGATACATGTAGCTTGTTAATTGTAAAGAGTACTTTCTCCTAATATTTAAGTGCTTTGCATTTATGTTTTTTAAGTTAACTTTATGGTATTTATCATCTTAAAATCTAATGGGTGCCATCCAGATAGATGTAATATAATATAATATTTATGATTGATTTTTGGTGTTTAACACCACTTTCAGCAATATTTCAGCTACATGTATATCATGGGCCATTGGCGACTAATATTTAACGTTGATGCGAACAATAAAACATATGTGTAAAATATTCATCAATATTTTTAATAGCATTTTTATCTTTCTACTGTAAATTAAAGAAGTACAAAACTCTTAACGTATTTATAAAAAAAAAAAAAAAAGACGGGGAACATTTCTTAAAATTCATGAGATGCGATTCAAAAATTCTCTATATACCTGCATGTATAAAACATTTTATTTATTTTGTTACAGGAAGATGCAGAGACAGATGATGGATCTAACTTAAAATCACCTAACAGATCTAGAAGGTAGGACATTAATGGTACCAATATTATCTTAGAAGAATATAGATTGTGTATTACATTTATTTAAAAGAAATAGTGATCAAAAATTCTGATTCCCCAAACTTGAATACGTTATAACAGTCAGTATTCACGCTAACCCACTTGCCTGAAGCCCGGGACAAATAAAACTGGATTCGGACAAATGAAAATTATGAAAGAATTTGCTTGAATAAATATTTTTTTTCTCTCTAAGTTTTGGCTTTTGGGCAAGTAGGTGAAACAAATTAAGGCAGAAACTGTTATAATGCTCACATTATCAATGTCAGTTTTAAAAAAAATACTGATATTTTCCATATTTAGCAAGCTTTTTCACTTTTCTATTATAGATGTACAGAATTTTAATTTGGTAATTAAGGTAATAACTGTCACGATATAACTGAAATATTGTTGAAAGTGGCATTAAACACCATAAATCCAACCTATTTTGGTAATGTTTTGTTGCAGAAAAATATTTGGAGCATCAGGGGTCGATTTCACAAAAAATCGTAAGTCTAAGATTAATCGTAAGTGTGATTTCCAAGCTTTTGATTGGTTGAAATTCACACTTAAGACTGATCTTAGACTTACGACTTATTATCAACAATTGCAATGAATGGCCTGGTTTTTTTTTTTTTATATAAAGTTAAATAAGAAATACTTCCGTAATAATAACAATATAATGTCATATACATTTGTACTAGTATTTTTTGGTCGAGGGTGTTGTACATACAATGTACCTAATCCATATTGTCTGTGGTCACATGACATGTAACATCATCATCTATATTAAATTTCATCATCCACCTTACCTTTCTATTGTCACCTGTCAGATACCTTTAATTATACCTGTCAGGTATTGATACTTAATTTACAGAATTTGTAGAATTTGATTTACCTTAGATGGTTTATTTGTATTACAAAATCAGTCATGTGTGACTACACTGTCGGGAAATATAAAATTTATTTGTATGAGCTTTAGAAACAGGACGAAAAGCGAGCCTTCCGTCGTCACGGTTATAAAATCTGTTAGTTGTCGATTATACATTTCCAATGTAATACATGTACCACGTTTTGGCGTACTAAAATCATGGAGCTCTCATGATCTAGAATCTCTAAAATCACAGACCTCTCATGATCTAGAATCTCTAAAATCACAGACCTCTCATGATCATGAATCTCTAAAGTAAACATGTTTTGAATTTCATAGTTTTTATAACAAAAGAAATGTCGTCAACAGAGTGACACTTTTCACAATGCCAAATGTAAAATTAATTATATATGCTTTTGGAAAATTATAATTAAATTGAATTGCTGAAATCTTAAGGAACATTTCTTCTGAAATGAGATATTAAAGTAACTTTGAATATGTCTGAATGTAAAAATCACTATAGTATAGAGATTTATTGATTGTTATTTTAACATTATGCGAGTGGTAATGTCAGCAGTACTCATGATGATAACACAGTTTTTAGTTAGGTTCGTGTTACTTGATCTTTAGTTTTCTGTGTGGTGTTTTGTAGATCGTTGTTTGTCCTTTTGTTTTTTTTTTCTTTTGTCCATTGTATCGTCTTGTCCTACGATTAAGGTTTCTGATTACCCCCTTTTGGTATCTTCAAACTTTCATACTAAGACAAAAACTGGAGGTGTCAAGATACGACTGTAACGAGACTGTGTGAAAATTTTAGTTGCTACAGGCAAGAAATGACTGTTCATTGGATGAACAAAGTTTTGAAATAAGCGTTAGAGAAAACTGAAGAGACAACCAAGAATGGACAGTCCAAAGAAACTTACAACATTGGGTACATAAGACAGAGGACGAAGACAAACAAAGCAAAAAACATAACACAGAAAACTATGAAGATGAGCAAGACGGACCTCACCAAAAACCAGGGGAGAACCCAGACGGCCGCAAAGGGCAAGCAGTTCCTGACTCTTATAAGCCACCCGCAATGTTACTCATATAATCAATATGTGTTGGACACCACTATAGGCAAACAAAGACAAATAATGTAAATAAGACATGTACCCTCTTACAAACAACTGGAGGTAAAGACGAACCGAACATCATTTCTATGCGGAAATCGTAGCGGACATCACAACACAGACAATTTTCCTCACAGCGATCCATAAATGATCACTACTCCTGAGTCCAGACAAACTAGTCTCATTAACTATAGGAGATGCTGTAAGTTGTCCTTTTTCGGTCTTTTACTTGCAGAGATCTAGAGCTGAGCATGACATTTTCCGTACCCAATTAGTTCAAATCAACTGTATTTTTAAAAACAAGTTCAAAATGGCCATGGGTATAATTACCGCTAATTAAATTGTGAAGTATATATATGTACAAACATGTATATACATAGACAATGAGAGATTGCTTGAGTGTAATTACCCCTTTGTGAAGTATATATACAAGATATATAATATAACATTGACAATAAGAAATTACTTGAATGAAATTATCCCTTTGTGAAATATAGTGAGATTGACAATCAGAAATTACTTGAGTGAAATTACCCCTTTGTAAAAGTAATGTATGTACATGTATATAAAGACAATCAGAGATTCACCCACAAACAGACATAAAAGTACAGAGAAAGAAAGGAAATAATGATCTTAATTAAATGTCTTATATATTACCATGACATGTAATAGTAAACATTACCAGTTGTTTATATAAATGATTACCTGTGTTTTGTAAGTCAGTACAGGTGTCTTTAGTGTATTGATGTGATCAATGCAGATGGTCAGATTTTGGTTTTAATTTCAAGCAAGACTGATTAATTTAAATAAATATTATCATTAAATTTATGTAATTATTGAAATGTTTGTGTCATATTGGACAGTGGTACTTTTGTATATGTATACAAATGTAGGTCACAGTGTAACAGTTAAAATGTACCCAGTATATTTTAAAAATCATGGAAAAAGGGGTAAGAAGTGGAAATTAATTTATAAAATTTGTCCACACCACGATATAGCTCATACTGCCAAAGTTGCTGTTAGACTCCAATCAATTAATCAATAATTGGTAAAAAAATGTTATGCTGTCATATATATACAATATACCTACATTGTCGGTAAATATAAATTTTATTTGTACACGCTTTAGAAACATGCAGAATAGCGAGCTTTTCAGTCCTGTTTCGCAGCAAGTACACATGAATTTTATATTTAACGACAATGTACGTATTTTGTGTTTATCCTGCAATGTCAAAAAAGTCGGAAGACTTGTCAGATTTAAGCAAAAACGACAGAAACAAGCGTCATTCCTCACCTTTCATAAATGTTGTCAGGGGTGTCTTCTTCGTGGTCCACGTTACATTAGTACCAATTTCATACTTGTCTGCACCCTCTGCTGTACATTCATGTAGCTACAGGGTACCAGGAAAGTTTATTCGTAGGCTGAAAAGTTTCTTCGTCTAGTACGAAAAGT
Source organism: Gigantidas platifrons (assembly GCA_002080005.1). Lineage (NCBI taxonomy): Eukaryota > Metazoa > Mollusca > Bivalvia > Mytilida > Modiolidae > Gigantidas > Gigantidas platifrons. The sequence continues at coordinate 142,543 of MJUT01048195.1, read as the reverse complement.
TTATTCATATAGTACGAATAAAGCAAAAATTTATTCGTATATCATATTTGTACAGCAAATGTACTGATTGCAGGATAAAACAATTTAATAAACCAATAAAAAAATAAACATAAAACTGAAATTCCCCCTAGTAAGAAATTGCTGTTAAGATCCAGTTCTATCTGGTTATTTTTATTTCAACTTGGTTTATTAAAAATTTTGGCAGAGTGGTAATTTTATTGAAGTCCCGTTTTAATCACAGTGCTTTTCAACTTTTATAGTTTTAAGAATGATTAATTTATATTTGTTTTAACTAAAGTCTATCAGATTTGTAAAAATATGATAAGAAACATGCAGTTAATAAATTATCTCCCAGTTTTACAGAGCTCGCATTTTAGGGTGAAGAATAGAAAAATAAGTTGCCTTGTAGAGGTTGACTTCACTTTCTCGTTGGTCAAAAGCATTTCTATAAAAGTTATATTTTGATTTTGACAGAACTTTATGTATTAAAAGCCAGTGTTTATTGGATTACAGGTGTCATACAACTTATAAGTGTTTTAATTTGTTTACATAACTGATCAAAATACAAACTACAAAGTTTAAAGTTTGATAATGTTTGACAATTTATTTACATTTTGGTGCAAACTTTTGTTATAAGTTACTTGAAATATATTTTATCAGGTTTTTAGGTGTAAGTACAGGAAAATTACAATTCTAAATTTATTGTTACTCCTAAGAGTTTTCTGAGAACAGGGAAGAAAAAAATGTGCAGTCCAAAATATTATACAAACATATATGCAAATTTTATAACACATACATGTACTTGAGGGTTAACAATGTCTCCCTAGGAAGATCCTCTACATGTACACTTAATCCTGTATTAAGAGGTCACTTGTGGGATGAAAAAATGTGGTCTTTATAGACAGGTATCCTCTTAAAATAGGTTCAATTGATATAAAAATTTCTATGACAGAACAGGAAACAGTGACCTTTTAATACAGGTGACTGCATGGACAGGATTGACTGTACATTTATCTTAACAGAACACATGCATAGACATTTTTACCTTTAATACTTTTCTTCTTTTGTTATTTATAAAATATCTTAGGAAATGCTTTTTGACAGTAAAGTAGACCCCTAAGCCATACTTGTACATTGTATAGTATAAATATTGGGTGTATACTCTTATACATCACTGCTTCACAATGGACAACATTTTGATTTCCGTTAATGTTAATTCCAGTTAATTCCAGCGTAAAAAATTGGTTATATATCATACATTGTAATTATTTATGTAATATTAGGACAGGTTATTAGGTTAGCTTGACATCTTCCTTTGTAATATTTAATTAAAATATTTATTAAGATTTCTAGGGGGGAGGGGAGGGGGGTATTTGGGTATTTATTGTGTAAGGATTAGGTAACAAAAGCAGAAATGATCTCAAAATGATTGGCAAACTTTAATATGGTAAAAAGAGATGCTTGTATCAGTTTAAATAATCTGTCTGCTAAAACATGTATAAATATTTCACACATTATAATTGAATGCTAAAAAAAAGTCGTTTAGAATAACTGGCATGGGTGGAAACGAACTGAGAGGAAGCGTGAAAAAAATGTTTTACGTCATATATTATAAAGTATTATGTAACGAAAGCAGAAACAATCTCAAATTGATTGGCGATCTTTAATATGGTAAACAGAGATGCAACCTGTATCAGTTTAAATAATCTGTCTACTAAAACATTTCACCTCTTATTATTGAAAAAGTTATAAAAAAAAAGTTGTTTGGAATAACTGCATAAAAGAATGGGTGGAAACTTATTGAAGCCAAGCATGAAAAAATTGTTTTACGTCATATAAAGTATTAAGTAACGAAAGCAGAAACAATCTCAAAATGATTGGTTAACATTTATATGGGAAATATATGTATCAGTCCGTCTAGCTACTAAAACATGTGTTAATAGTTCACATCTTATTGTTGAATGCAGAAAAAAAAGTTGTTGGAATAATCTGCATAAAAGAATGGGTGGAAAACTAATTGAAGCCAAGCGTGAAAAAATTGTTTTACGTCATATATAAAGTTGAACGAGATCAAAATGTAAATTTGATGGATTATAGTATAATTATAAGAGTCAGAAAGAGGCTTTTATGTAAAGCAAATTGGAAGACTAGTTACAACAAACATCAAAATTACGTCGATATTCAAAGAATTGCGAACTAATTTAAACCATATTACAAGCACCTGAATACACACCTGAATACACGTTGAAAAAAATCAAATTACCTTGTTCTTTGTCAATTAGATTATACATGTATAAAATCAGTTGCATTAATCTATAATTAGATTGTAAAGATACGGTTATGTTATTTTATATTTATATACACAGAACTAATTATACATCTTGGTATCGTTGGAGACCAAGAGGGAAGTTTATTTTATGAAAATTAATGATAATAAAAAGACTAACATTTGTCGTGCCTCGTGGACTAGACGTGGATAGTGATCGTCAGAATCAAAACAGCGTGAATCGTTAAATTAAATGATACATGTACTTCTTTTATAATGTCACTTTATTACGACTTTACGGCAAATTACGTTAAAATATAAGTACAAAATGTTAAAATGTTAATACTGTGTACTACAGTCTGTGGAAGGACATATTATTTACTATGAATGGGTTAATACCTGTTATGGATGACTGGAGACAGTCTGTGGATGGACTTTAAAAAGAGTATCTACATGTTCAAAACTAACAGTGGATGACAGTGGAGTGAAATAGTTTGTTGTTTATTATCTAGGAGGATTTATATATGGAATTGATGGTGTTTAGGAAGATTAAGAGATTTATATGGAATTGATGGTGTTTAGGATGATTAAGATATTTATTGGAATTTCAGTCATGTATACATACATTTGTATAGTAAGGATTTCTTGATTGAGAATTATTTCAAAAGGTTTTCCTCAAAGGTATAAATCTGAAATTCATTGCAAATCGAATTAAAGTGGAGATTTTAATTAAAATTTATACATGTACGGAAATTCATTGCAAAAGCAAGGAAAATGGAGTTTTTGGTTAAATTTTTTTACGTGTATGGAAATTCATTGCAAAACGTATAATAGTGGAGAAACGGATTACAATTTGTAGGAATACACATGTACAGACACACAAAACAGAACAGGGGACAACCTTCATGTACTTGTAGATGATTTAAATCAATATTTTTTACATATAAATGTCAGATACTATTATATATGAGAACACGAACTTGTATACATTTATTATACAACTAAATTATCTTGTTAAAAGTCTGACTGATGGTTTAAAATGTGAAAGGTTTAAATCAAATTTATTTTGAAACATGGCTATTCATATAGAACACCATTAAGAAAATGACAGATTATTGTTATACATACAGAGACATAAATGTAACGTTAGACAATATTTAAAATAAAAAATTGTGAAAATCGTTGACCTTGGTGTATATTAAGTTTCATTATGGTGATTATGATGTTTGTATTTCCGTGAGCGAAAAAAAATTGTTCAATAGATAAAAAGTTTTTGTATTGGAGTGGAATATCCATTTTAATGTCATAATGACCGCTACAATATATCTGAAATATTGTTGAAAGTGGCATTAAACACCATAAACCTAAACCATCAATTATAGTTAATACTGGTGGAATATAAATGTGGATTTATTTAACGATATGAAATAATGCTGATCATGAGCAATGGATATATAAATTACCGTGGAAAATCTGTGTATTTTATCCACACGGAGGGCACTGAAAGGTAGGCTAACTCTTAATGAAGTACTATGTGGATTATTTTATCCACAGGGAGGGCACTGAAAGGTAGGCTTACTCTTAATGAGGTATATGTGGATTTTATTTTTAGATGGGTTTTAGAAGCCAGAAGTCACCAACCTTAACTGCTCAGCTACCGAGGCCCCTTAATGTTGTGGTCTTATGGTTAAAAAAACTCTTAATGAAGTATTATGTGGATTTCAGATGGGTTTTAGTGTCCAGAAGTCAACACACTTTACCGCTCTGCCACTGAGGCCCCTTAATCTTTTGGTCTTATGGTTAAAAGACCATGCTTTATTAAATTTGTATGGAAATATATGTTTGGATGCATGGATGTAAATGGCATATAATTATTATAAGTAGACCTATCATTGAAGACTTACATACAATTTTTTGAGTTCATTTCTGCAAATTTTTAAGAAATTATGTATTTCATTTCCACAATATATTTCTTTTTGCAATTTACCTGGATTTACCTGAAAAGTAACTGTATGAACTAAATCTGTATTCATTATATAATGGCAGGCCCACTCGTTTTAAAATTTAAGTTGTGGTAAAATGGAGGTTTTTAAGGGGGAGGGGGTCGGTGGGGGGGACAAATAGTGGCAAATCCTGCTTGATCTTGCATGGACTGGAGCACTGGTTTAAATATTTTTTTATGAATATGAATATTTTTGTGTTTTTTATTTGATGATTTAAATATAGTGTACATAAAAGATACAGAAATTTCTCTAACTTAAAATCCTACTTCAAACGCCCTGTGTTGAGAAAGGGTTGGTTTTGGTTGGTTTTATGGTGTTTAATGCCACTTTCAACAATATTTCAACTATATCGTGGCTGTCAGTTTTAATGATGGGGGAAACCAGAGTACCCAGAGAAAACCACCACCCTGTCACAAGTCACTGACAAACTTTACCAAATAATGTTGTATCGAGTGCACCTCACCATGAAAGGGGTACGAACTGACAACATTAGTGGAGATAGGTACTGATTGCATAGATTGTTGTAAATCCAACTACCATAAGATCACGATCACGACGCCCCCTTGTTGAGAAAGGGACAACAGATAAAATCCCTACTAACAGAATAAACATATAATTAAATTTTGAAGAACTGAAAAATTTGAATACATGTATTGTGGAAAAGTCCATTTTCTTATTTGGAAAAACAACATTTTTTATAATGCGGAAAAGTAATATTAAATTGTTGAAATTCAAAGCACCAAATTTCTTGTACTTTTGTTTAGGGGTTGATCAAATCTGTAATTCATACATGTAGACCTCACGATGAACACTGGTCCTCCTTTATAAAACTTTGTTCGAGCTAGTATTTTTTTTCCAGCTTTTATTTAGAACTATATAAATATAAATTCAAGAATTTCATTCAGACCAGTAAATTCTAATTTTCATTTTGAGGACTGTACATGTGTATTCATTAAGACAAATTTAAGGTAAAACCTTCAGTACAAAGTCTACCATATCATTTAAAAAAGATTATATAATCTTGCCAAAAGAAAGGGCCCCGGGTGGCTCAGTGAGTTAGGTAGTTGGATTACCTAACAACTCGTACAAGCCTATCACCAATACGGCATAGATTTGCACCCAGCTTTGTAAATTACAAAAAAGGGTGCACTCGACTCCCAGTCACAAGTGATAATGTTTACCAGTTGCTTGCCCATGGTCGGTGGTTCTCTCCGGATACTCCAGCTTCTTCCACCATTAAAACTGGTCGCCATGATATAGTTGAAATATTGCTGAAAGTGGCATAAAACACCAAAATTCAAATTCAAATTCTTGCTATTAAAAAAAAAGACAATCGGAAACCAAAAAATTAATAATGAGAACTGCAATAGTACAAATATAGATAAAGATCAGACTATGTATTTGTATATAGATATAATAGATTTTATAAATCACATGTAGATATAAGGTAATTTATAAGTTAATTATTGATCTTGTGTCAATAGAAATGTTTTAGATAATTACCTTGTTTGATATATTTGTTATAGTAATCATTTATTTGATGAGTGAGGGTATGAGCGAGTGGTCTAGTTGACATAATACAGTATTTGTAACTACATTTCAAGCATGTATTTTTTTTAAATACCTGTAATTTACAACATAACAAAGGTGTGAAAGGTTGTTTGATTTTATACTTAAAAAATATTCATATCTTAGTTTGTATGAATACATCATCATGAGTTAGGGTTATGGTGTTTAACGCCACTTTCAACAATATTTCAGTTATATCATGGCAGTCAGTTTTATTGGTGGCGGAAACCGGAATACCTGGAGAATACCACCGACCTGCCGCAAGTCACTGACAAACTTTATCACATAATGTTGATTCAAGTACACCATGCTATGAACTGGATTAGAACTCGCAACTTTAGGGATGATAGGCACAGGTAATTGTAAATCCAACTACCATACGATCATGACCATGATGACCCCCTATATCATTATGAGTCAAGCAAATACAATACATAAAATACAAACAAAATAACTTTTGGTAGACATGAACCCTATTTTCTCAATTCCAAATGGTTGTCTTTAAGTCACAGACATAAGCTGATGCTCTAATTTAGGATTTAGAATGTACAATCAATCCTACCCATTAAGTCACCTCTATTAAGCAATCACCTGTATTAAAAGGTCACCTTTTTCTTGTACTGACATTGAAAACTTCATATGAATTAGACCTCTTTTAAGAGGTCACCTGTCTTTTAAAGCCACTTTTCTTTTTCCCAAAGATGTCCTCTTAATACAGGTTTGACTGTATTTTAATTTTTGTAATGTTGAATCTTCGAGATTTTTCAAGATCTTCAGTATACTGTTTCCATTAAGTCCATTTTGGCAAACATATAAGACTTTATGAAGTTACCAAGTAAAATTTAACGAAGAAACAAAATTATTCAATTTTATTTCAAAATACTTTATCCATTAAATCCTTTTTGGGCAAAGATATGAGACTTGATGTAGTTACCAAGTAAAATTTAATAACAGAAAAATACATTTAATTATTCTCTTTTATTTCAAAATCGATACTTCATTTACACATACTTGTAAATCTTATGTTAGTTTTACCATCAAGTTGCTTAGTTAAAAATAAACCTATTGAAAATTTACCTGTGTGATACAGTCTATTGATATTCTAAAAAAATAAAAAAAAAATAAAAAAAATATATGCATTTAACATTGAATACATATATACAGGTGCATAAAAGGTAGATGTACATGTATTCTGTGATGTCCTTGAATTCTTGCTTTACCTGGTTTAATTACATTTTATCAATAGTCACCTACTGTAGCTTATATCTTACATGTACATGTCCCTGTAATCATTTGATTCTAATTATCAGTTATTGAAACACATTAAAATGTTGTAAATTGTGCAGCAATTGTGGGAATTCGAACGCCGCTCATGGCAAGATGTACTCGATACAACATTATGTGGTAAAGCTTGTCAGTGACTTGTGGCGGGTCGGTGGTTATCTCCGGGTACTTCGATTTCCTCCACCAAGAAAACTGTCCGCCACAATATAATTGAAATATTGTTGAAAGTGGCATTAAACCGTATTTATAAACCAACCAATCAAACTTTATACGATAATACATATAAGTATTATATAGTATATTTAGACTTTCAGTAATTACATTTTATCTATATTTTTATTTGAGTACATAAATGTATTTCATGATGAGTTCTCTACGGTACATGCATATAGATATTTGAAGTGAGGTTTGAATTCTCCAAAATATGTATAACATTTAGATACATGTACTCCAAAACTAACTGAATTTCATTCAAATAGTTGGTTCGTGCCGGGCTTTGTAAATTACAAAAAAGGGTGCACTCGACTCGCAGCCTCAAGTGATAAAGTTTGTCAGTTGCTTGCCCATGGTCGGTGGTTCTCTCTGGATATGCCATGATATAGCTGAAATATTGCTGAAAGTGGCATTAAACATAAAAAAATCAATCAATCAATCAATCAATCAATCAATTCATTCAAATAATTCATTATGAATCAGTTCAAGACTTCAGTAATATTGGAGGGGGGGGGGGG
>MJUT01048195.1:120216-130877 GCA_002080005.1 Gigantidas platifrons | reverse complement strand
GTTTGTACACATAGGTTCTATGCTCTCAAGAAATACTGTAGTGTAGTTTGTACACATACAGAGTTCTTGAAATTTGTCGGTTTTATCGGTTTGGCCGACAAAAAATTGGCATGTCCGACATATTCCACATCTCTGTCGGCCCACTGGACCGGCAAAACATCCGCCGGTATTCTAGGCCGACATTTCCGGTATTTGATTCATCTCCATATCCTAACCGTTTCGCATATTACGCATCCGGAAGTTATCTATTACTTCCGTTTGACTTAATTTTGAAAGTATGACGACCAGGTGGCCGATTACATTTAGTGCAGGTGCAAAGCCTGGCAAACGAAAGAGAGGACATAATCGGAACTAAAGATAGTAAAAAACAATATGAAATTAATCGAGAGCGTCAGTTTTAACAACACTGGCTTGACAAAACACCTTGGTTACGATGCGAAAGGGAATGAAGAAAATCAGAACTCAGTAGAGAGTGATACACAGCTAGAGAATGAGGAAGGCATTGATAGAGAGAGTGATGAAATAAATAGAACGTGAGAGAAAATAAAAATTGAGAATGAATTGGAAAGAGAAAGTGAGAATGATGAGGAGGATAAAAGTAGAGAGAAAATACAAACTGTAGAAAGTGAAATGAGTAGTGATTCAGAGTGTGAAATGAGTGAAGAAGAAACATTAAGAGCTACATGTATAACTGAATTTGAAATTGAGTATGAATTCACCTAGTTAGTGACATTCTGATGTATTCATACACATAATATTTACACAAACACACATATTGCTATTATAAATTACTGAAAAGTTATTGTTGAATAAAGTTAAAGTTAAATAAAGGCATTTCTGTATGGACATGAGAAAAAAGTTCGGACTGACAGATTTTGGTTCGGACTGACAAAGTTCCATTAGTTGTCAGTCCGAATGTCTGACAGCACAAAAAATATTTCAAGAACTCTGCACATAGGTTCTATGCTCTCAAGGAATACTGTAGTGTAGTTTGTACACATAGGTTCTATGCTCTCAAGGAATACTGTAGTGTAGTTTGTACATATAGGTTCTATGCTCTCAAGAAATACTGTAGTTTGTACACATAGGTTCTATGCTCTCAAGGAATACTGTAGTGTAGTTTGTACACATAGATTCTATGCTCTTAAGGAATACTGTAGTTTGTACACATAGGTTCTATGCTCTCAAGGAATACTGTAGTGTAGTTTGTACATATAGGTTCTATGCTCTCAAGGAATACTGTAGTTTGTACATATAGGTTCTATGCTCTCAATGAATACTGTAGTGTAGTTTGTACATATAGATTCTATGCTCTCAAGGAATACTGTACTTTGTACATATAGATTCTATGCTCTCAAGGAATACTGTACTTTGTACATATAGATTCTATGCTCTCAAGGAATACTGTAGTTTGTACATATAGATTCAAATTTGGATCATTATCTTATTAGGACTCTCAATAAGGGGTGGTACTAGGTAAATGCCACTTTCAACAATATTTCAGTTATATTGTGGCGGTCAGATTTAACAGGTGGAGGAAATTGGAGGACCCAGAGAAAACCACCGACCTGTGACGTCGCAAGTCACTGACAAACTTTGAAAGTTTAGCTATCGTGAGTGGAGAAATAATGTAATCCACTGGTAGCAGAAAGAGAATCATGGAGAAATATTTTAATCCACGGGTAGCAGAATGAGAATCATGGAGAAATATTGTAATCCACTGGTAGCAGAATGAGAATCATGGAGAAATATTGTAATCCACTGGTAGCAGAATGAGAATCTGTTTTTCTTATGACCAGAATGATGTCCAAAATTTTTTTTTAATTTGATAATTTTCCGTCGTTAATGACAATTGAAAGGAAATTGATGGGAATTCTTATGCAGAAATTGAACCACCATGGTGATTAAAAATATTACGGAAATTTAACCAACAGGTTAAACATGCTAATGAATATGAGAAATATATGTATACAATAAATAATAAATATTATTATAATAATTTTGTTCTATAAAGAGGTTATATAAGCATAAATAGCCACAGTTTGAAGATCCACTGAAAAGACTAGTCACTACATAATTAGTCAGCTGTTTGAAATCTGATTTTACAGACTAATATGTTGACAGTAAAAGTAGTATGCAACCTTTGTAATGAAAATTCTATTTGAACTATCTAGAACCTTTAATATACCTGTAGTTTGTCTTGATTGAAATAAGTTTTCTGTGGAAAACTTAGATGAATAGGATAATCGTGATCTTCATGAAATAAAGAATTATATTTAAATAATTCTGTAGGAATAGAAGATCCATGTATATATTTGGTCTTCAGTAAGAGACAATTTTTGTATTTATAAACTTGTGGTCTAAAAATTATTGAAAATGTTGATTTCATATATTGATGGTGCTGCATGTCTGTTTATGAATATCTGTATCGAAATGAAAGTTTTTTTGTGGTTGGAAAATCTTGCATAATTTTCATTTACATTTTTAAGTCAAAGTAACCAGTACATGTGTACACGTATATAATTAATTAATGGTGACCGATCAACCATATAGTAGATATTAAGTCAAAGTAACCAGTACATGTGTACACGTATATAATTAATTAATGGTGACCGATCAACCATATAGTAGATATTAAGTCAAATTTGGATGCTTATCTTATTAGGACTTTCAATAAGGGGTGGTACCAAGTACTTTTACCCATCTAAAATGAAAGATTTTTTGTACTCCTGAAGGTGCACTTGTGGGGGAGGGTGTTTGAGCCCCAGTCGGGTCAAACCAAAGACTATAAAATCTCTTCATCATCATCTCATTGAAAATTAACTTGTTCTCGCCATGATATAGCTGAAAAATTGCTGAATTGGCATTAAACAACAATCACTCACTTATTCAAAGGGCTGCCATGTCCACTATCATGGTAGCTGGATTTAAATCCATGTGAACTGATCCACATGTACATTGTAACTCTATATGCAATCAATGCTTATCAGAACTACATGTAGGTTGTGGATATGATTTCCAAGTTTTGTTGTCAAATGTAAATTGCAGAATGTTATTTTGATAATTTTGTCATTTTTTTGCAGTCTAGAATGATGTGTTCTTCATCTTCTACTACGGTACATGAAAAAATGATGCCCCACTAGTTAATATTTTAATTAATGTGGTTTCCCAGATTTTGATGCTGAAAATGTGAATTAAATAATAAAGAACTGTACATTGGATTTTATTTCACAGAACAATGGCTGTAAAGGAAGCTATGGCAGCCATTTTGTATTTCAGGTTCCTGTCAAACATAAACTGTGATGCTAGAAGCTGGCTTATAGATTTTCTTTAATGCTAACATTCATTTCAGGTCAAAGTCGGCATTGAAAAGATTGAAAAAGCTGTTCCACACAGTCCGATTTATTTCCAAATTACGACCCTGGTGAGATATGGCATGGTCTTTCTCTGTGCTATCAGCTTGCTATTTATATATGTATAGACACCATAGTGCTAACACTCTAACTTTTTTATGTTCATGTTACATTAAACGATGAGTAATTTCTATTTTATTATCAGAACTTAGACTATTGTAGATTTTTATCAACGATCATTTTTTAATGGGCTAGTAGATGTAAAAGAGATTGTTGTAAAAATATAGGCATAAAAGGCTGGATCAGGTGGTAAAGAAGGACTTCATAACAATACAACCATTAAGCTTAAAGGAATGAATTAATATGCATATGTTTACATAGGCTCTGATCCTACCAGGACTTTGTAAAAAGTCAGGGGTTAAGGTAATAAATTAGGAGATACATGTATAGGGTCTGATCCTGCCAGGACTTTGTAAAAGGTCAGGGGTTAAGGATACTAATTAGGAGATATGTGTATAGGCTCTGATTGTATCAGAACTTTGTGAAAGGTCAGGGGTTAAGGTAATTAATTAGGACTTGTATGATGCATAGGCTCTGATCCTATCAGGCCTATGTAAAATGTGTTTCCTAAGAGAATTTCTTGGCACAGTCATAGAAGCATTTTGACTTGCTTGCAATGTTTTGCTACTTATTTTCCAGCACTTGCCATATATATTGCACACACACGGTTGGCATAAAGTGTTTTGTCAGTTATCATAAGCCTGTTAATATGATCCTATGTAGGTTGTTTTGAATAGTATTGAAAGATTCACTGAAGATTGTTCAAAAATACATTTGCTAGATTTAGTAAATTTAAATTAGCTTTCAGCAGACTGTAAATTGGTATTCCAGTGAACACAAACTGTTCTCCAATACTATTGGAATAGCTTCCATGTGTATGTGCGCATGCACATATGTGTCCGCATTCTCTTAAAGGTTAGATATTAATTGCTCTATGTTGTCATTTTGATGATAATGATACATTTTACAATAATATGCAGGGGACGTTGTTTTTTTTTCTCACCAAAGTGGTCAGTTCAACAAATATCAATGGAATGACCAAAGTTTTGTTCACCAAAGTGGTCAGTTCAACAAATATCAAAAGAATGGCCAAAGTTTTTTTTCACCAAAGTGGTCAGTTCAACAGATATCAAAAGAATGGCTGAAGATTTTTTCACCAAAGTGGTCAATTCATATCAAAAGAATGACCAAAGTTTTTTCACCAAAGTGGTCAGTTCAACAGTGAACAGATATCAAAAGAATGGCCAAAGTTTTTTTTCATAAATATCATATGCCTTACAGTGACATCACTTATCAATATTTTACAGAGGGAAACACAAAATTCATAGCAAAAAAAAATGCTCTCAAGTTGATGTTAGGAGCATACATAGTCTGTGGACACTATCTAACATTCCCTAGATATAGATAAAGATGTTCCTGTGTTAGAATCTAGACAGGATATTGATAATTTATATAACAAACAGACAAATTTATTGATCAGTTATATAACTGACTCATGAATAGAGAAAAGAGCGATTCCATTGTTGAAAGAAAATTGGAAAATATTATGTATCATATCAAATTACAAAGAACTGTAAAGTCTAGTAGCTTGTTATAAATTAATAATTCTACAAATATAATGGACATTTTGTCTGAATAACATCCATGGTATCCTTTAAAGACATTAATCACCCATTTTACTGTTGAAGCAAAATTGAGTTTTTACTGCAGAACCTTCAAAAAGGCAGATCTGTGACTAATGAAAGCAAATATATTATAACTAGTAGCTAATTGAACTTAACTTCTCCTGTTTATTGTATGTTAACTGGTTTCTAAAAAACTTTTGTGTTTTAAGTGGTTTCAAACAAACTTAACTTCTCCTGTTTATGATTCTTAAGTATGTCTACTGGTTCCTAATGAACTTGACTTCTCCTGTTTAATTTTTCTTATGTATTTCAACTGGTTGCTAATGAACTTGACTTAGAACTCCTGTTTTTGTTTCATAAGTATGTTTACTGGTTGCTAATGAACTTAACTTCTCTTGTTTTTGTTTCATAAGTATGTTTACTGGTTGCTAATGAACTTGACTTCTCCTGTTTTTGTTTCATAAGTATGTTTACTGGTTGCTAATGAGCTTGACTTCTCCTGTTTTTGTTTCATAAGTATGTTTACTGGTTGCTAATTAACTTGACTTCTCATGTTTATTGTATTTCAACTGGTTTCTAACGAACTTTTGTATTTTGAATGGTTTCAAACAACTTAAATTCTCTTGTTTATGCTTTTAAAGTGCACTCACTGATTCCTAATGAACTTAACTTCTCCTGTTTGTGTTTCTTAAGTAACTTTACTGGTTCCTTGTAAACTTAACTCCTCCTGTTATTAGTTCTTAAGTTCATGAATTGGTTCTGAATGGAATAAACTAACTATATTCAGTTTTTGAATACATTAAATGATTCCTAATTAATTAATTCAAAGACTGGTTGTATGACAACTTATTTTCAGATTAGCTGCACAGCTTGCATTGAGAATTTTGTAACAAGTTGTTAATTTCTTTTTTTGCCTATAGATGTACATTTTTTTGTACTTTTATATTAATTACTGGTACATTTTCATTGATTATTCAAGTTGATAGAAATGATGCATGGATTTAGTTTTTTTTTCTTAACTCAGTGTTAGCATGGATATTTAAAGGTTAGAATTTTAATTAAGTTAATTATTGTCTTGATTAACATGAAGTAGATAGAGGAAGCTAATTAAACACCTGATGATGTTCAGGAAATAGAAGGCGAATTAAACAACTGATGATGTTCAGGAAATAGAAGGCGAATTAAACACATTATAATGTCTAAGAACTTTCTAATTTTTGGATATCAATTTTTGTAGTTTAGGTAATATTGTTAAATTTAGTTTTATTACATTAGTGGATGTTTAAAAACATTACATAATAGCTTTCTAGAAAAGTTACACTTCTGGAATTAGACAAGCATAAAAATCCATTGGATATTGCATGTGTACCATGATTAATAATGAATCATATGACTTTACATTACAAGTAGCAAATATTTACATAGTACCTATAATTATTAAACTTTATATAATATTTACCAGACTGAGATTAGACAACACACAAAGCCCATTCATTACATGTAATTGATACTCATTATACTCACGAGTAATAATGAGTCATTTAATGTTACACTGCGAAAAACTCAAATTTACAAAGTCTGTGACCTATTGCCGCAGACCAGTAAAAATCAGATTGGACCAGTAAGCTTAATTGATTTATTATTGTAATTTTACTTAAAATTTGCTATTTTTTTTAAGTTAAGGCCAGTAACTTATGAAATGATAAATCATAGACTGTTTACATAGTACCTATCAATTATTAAATGTAAAATATATACCCCTATAAAGTGTTAAAGTATAATGTTTTAAGACCTGACAACCTTTGCCTGGGAAGGGACTGACACTGAGTCACTGTTGTTGTCACGGTTATATGATAGTTGTATTTACATTTCTGGATGTAATAAGTGCCTGTCACAGCTAACTTTATTGGATTTTTTTTTTAAATTGTCAGTGACGTTTGGTAGAATTGAAGTTTTCAATGAAAATCCTGTTTTCCTCCACCAACAAAACTTAGACCGCAATTGTGGAAATCTATTACGGTTGCCTATACCAGAGGGGGGAGTGACCTTATCAAATTACAAAATGTACATTATTTAGTAACTCGACCTTCATTTTAGAGAAATTTTGATTTTGTTTATTTTTCCCAATTATGTTAAGGTAGACTAAGGTTGGTTGTTTGGTACCTATGTTATAGTTGATTACCTTTAGAATATTTATCATAGACCTACATGTTACCATGGAAACATATAACAAAAATTCATTTTAAGTCTTATGCGAGAAAATTTTCTGGTCAGATGTGAAGTGGGCTTGCAAAAGATGGTATTGCAAAATATACCACCCACTCATCAAATTGTCACAATGGACTATAGTAGTAAATTTTTATGATATCATATTTTAACTTTGGTCAATTGTAGTTTATTGACACAAGGCCATGAAAAATTAAGCATGTCCATTATCAACCTACTGTCAACTCTCTTATCATCTTACTATAATATATATATATATGGTACAAAAATACATCTAGATTAAATTAACGACAGTCACATTGTCTTCAGAGTTTCATTTGAAAGCACAAAATACATATTTCATATTATGTTTTAGATTTATGTCTTCATTATAAGGACAGTACAAATGACCTGTTTTACATACTGGTCCCTTGTTTCTACTGGTAACAATTACAACCAGTTGTCTATACTTTGGTGTCAATTTTTAGCTTACCTGGTCCAAAGGAATTTTTGTGACTGTCATCTTCTGTCAGACTGTGCATGAACATCTTCTTTGGAACTACTGAGCCGAATGAAAAGAAACTTTACAGGATTTGTGAACTTCATCAGATTTTGTGATTTTGGTGCCAATCACAAGTTCAATATGGCTTCCAGTGCCAATAATGCAATTTGATTGGCTGAATGTTTAAGGTTTATTGTTTGTAAACTACTCGGTGATGTGCAGTGCTAATTTAGCATATAACCTTATTATCCCCTCGCCAACAAAGTTGCGAAGGAATATAGTAATCAGGGGCGGATCCAGGATTTCAAGTTAGGGGGGGTGCACGGAAAATAATCACGATTTTACGCAAAAAAATCATATTTTTTCCAATTTTAGGGGGCCCCTAGTAATGCTACCGTCCTTCCGTCCGTCTGTAATATCCTTGTGAACACTCTAGAATCAATATCCTTCAATGGATTTTGACCAAACTTAGTACATACTTAGTCCTTAAGAGAATCTGAAACCCTATTGATTTTCAAGGTGATAGGTCAAAGGTCAAGGTCACCGGGTCAAATTTTTACCACGTAATATCCTTGTGAACACTCTAGAATCAACATCCTTCAATGGATTTTGACCAAACTTGCTACATACTTAGTCCTTAAGAGAATCTGGAACCCTATTGATTTTCAAGGTCATAGGTCAAAGATCAAGGTCACCAGGTCAAATCTTTAGGCAAGGGGATACGCCACGCTTTGCATGTCCTTGTTTAAAAGATATTTTAAAATTATTTTTATCTTAAACCTCTAAATTATTTGACAGCAAAATAAGCTGGAATATTCCTTGAATGTTGACTTTTACCAAGTGTATGTTTATTTTTGTGTAGATTGAGAAAAAAAAAATCCAAGATAGTTGCCACCATAGGATGAAAGTTTTAACAAAGGACCCTATTGGAAAATGAAAAATAAATCTTAGCCGTTGGATGGTCCCTTACAAGGTTTTCATTTTTTGAATGTATTGGAAATCCAATTTGACATACAGTTACATTTCAAGAACGTTGTTTAATTATATATGAATATGAATAAAAACCATTTTCTTGGAAACTACTAACAATGGTTGAACCTTCTCCTTCTCAGTACATGAAAAATCATGTGAAAGATACCGGCTCAGAAGAGCCTCTTGATAAAAACAAAAAACAAAAACAAACTTCATTGTGAGAAAAAATGTTGTCTTTATATGTCAAAATAATTATTTTATATGAAAAAATATATATCTATTTATATTAAGATGTCAATCAAGACTGAAGTGTTAAAAACCAAATAGTTGACATGTTGATGAATAAGGTTACAAAGATAGAAATCCCTCAGGGTTTGATTGATACCACTCAGGTCTTCAAAGCTTCAGTCATGACATGTAACTTGATTTGATACACATCAGTGTAATTCAATGTCTTTATATATATCTTTTATTTTCAATAAACCAAATGTACATTTTTTTGTATTTCATTGAAAAAAGGGAATTAATCTGTCTTGAGGATTGGATTGATTTTTTTTTAAATTATTTATACCTAGAAGGTAGATACAGTGTTTATCTTTCTTTCTTTCTTTCACAATTTTAATTTGTTTACGTACATCTAAAACAATCCTGGAAATGAAAATTTAGATTTACTTATCCTAATCAAGTTCTAGAATTTATTTTTATATACATGTAGTTCTAAATAAAAATTGAAAAATTTACTGGTCCAAACAAAGTGTTACTGGTCTTGGGCTTGACCGGTGCTCATCGTGAGGACTGTTAAAAAGAAATTACTGAGGGTACAGCACTCTACATGAGCACTCAAACAGTTAATAATTATACCTGTGAGGACATGTTATTTCTATTTTGTTTCAGTTTGTCTTTTTATTGGTATTGTTATCATTTTATCTCTCTTTTACTTAAACTTTTTTATCTAACCTTGGTATTCTATGTTTATCTTAGAAATAAATGTCATTAAGGTCTATAATCTCTACAACATGTTTGTCAACAGAAAAAAAAAGACAGGGTTTCTTGTGATAAATTTCATATTTAGACCCATATCTCAATGGTCAAGGGCAACCTCTAACCTTCAATTACTTTATAATCCTCCTCTTTTACAAATTCAAGTTGTTTGAGATTAATGTGAAAATACTAAAACTAATAAAAAAAATTATATTTAGATCCATTTTCAACATGTCCAACCCCCCCACCCCCCCCCTAAATCTTACAATACATTTATAGTCCTTCTCTTTTACAAATTCAAGTTGTTTGTTGTGTAAGATTAATGGGTAAATAATAAAATTGATACAAGATGATAAAAGTATTTGAAGGTCAGTGGAGTATTTACCACTTAAGTTTTTATTTCCGTTGTCTTCAGGTTCATCTGATGTGACATAGGGAGGATATTTAAAGATCATAGTGTTTACACCAAGTATATATGTGTTACATCTAGTTGTCATTTATATAAACACAGGTCAATGTATTTGTCAGTTAAACAAACAACCCAACTAACAAAGAAGGACCAATGTTTTCTTCAAATATTTAAAATTTAAATCTTTACTTTTCTGTTTATTGTATTTTTATTTAAACTATGGTAATGTAGGGTATTTTCCTTTCCATCATTGATGGGGTTGTGGGCTAAAAGAAGACACAATAAATAGCATTGTACAGTCTTGAAATACCATTCACCCACTGATGATGTAGGCTTAGCTAAGACACAATACAGTCTTGACTTCCCCTTCATCCAGTGGGGATGTGGGCTTGGAGAAGACACAATACAGTCTTGACTTCCCCTTCATCCAGTGGGGATGTGGACTTGGAGAAGACACAATATAGTCTAGACTTCCCCTTCATCCAGTGAGGATGTGGGCTTGGAGAAGACACAATATAGTCTTGATTTCCCCTTCATCCAGTGGGGATGTGGGC
>MJUT01048195.1:85637-106428 GCA_002080005.1 Gigantidas platifrons | reverse complement strand
GTTCTGGCCCTACAGTTTAGTTTAAGCAGAGGTTCTGGCCCTACAGTTTAGTTTAAGCAGAGGTTCTGGCCCTACAGTTTAGTTTAAGCATATTTTATTGTCATAAGCAGAATAGTTAATTTAAGTTGTCATCTCTGTAAATGTTATTAATATTCATTTGTATTATATTTTGAAGGGGACCTTCACGGTCGAAATCGTATGGTAGTTTGATTTACAACTACCTATGCAATCAGTGCTTATCACCACTAAAGTTGTGAGTTTGAACCTTGTTCATGGTGAGGTGTATTCGATACAACATTATGTGACAAAGTTTGTCAGTGACTTGCGGCAGGTCGATGGTTTTCTCCAAGCACTTCTGTTTCCTCCACCAATAATACTTACCTCCACGATATAACTGAACTATTGTTGAAAGTGGCGCTAAGCATCATAACCCAAAACCCCTGTTCAAACACGAAACTATATACATGTAGTTGGAATTTGCTGCTTCACAGCTAAGTACTCGATATGAAGGAGTAAGGGTAGAAACAGGTAGGATTCAGGATAATGTGATCAGTTAAGAATTATCCATGATTTGCATCATGCTTGTTGGTTTTTTTTTAAATAATTGCACAAATTTTGCAGTCTCATTATAGTATGGTGTTGTTGTAGACAAAATGGTTTCCATGCGATAACTTTGTCTTATATAGAAGGATGGAGATGTTGTTATAAAACTATTCTACAGTGAAACCTGTCAAAACTAAACCCTGAATAAACCGAAATCCTGTATAAACTGAACTTTAAATAAAGTTCTGATGTAGGAAATCTTTGTTAATTTAACCTATAAATTGAACTTTAAATAAAGTCCAAATGTAGGAAATCTTACCTGCATAAACTGAACACCTGTCTATTTCGAACACAAAAGCTGGTCCCAAGGGGGTTCGGCTCAGACAGATTTCACTTTATAATGTTATATTTTACAGTTGAGAACCAAGTTAGAAGAACAGATGAACATGAAGTTAGATAAATGGAAAGGCTACATAGACCAGGAAATGTTAACAATTCTGGGTCAGATGGATTCTCCTACACTGATTAAAGATTATCTTTATCTAGGATCTGAATGGAATGCTTCTAACATTGAAGAACTAACACATAATGGGTGGGTAGTTATAGCAGGTTATAGCAAAGGCAATGTGAGCTTTTACCATCACTTGGCATCAGTCCTCCGTCATCTGTTGTCTGTTAACATTTTATTCTTCTCCTCTGAAACCACTCAGTAAAATGAACTGAAACTTGGTAGGAAGCATCTATGGAAGGTCCTCTATAAAGATTGCTCATTTCGTCCTGATCCATTGATCCATTGACAAACATGGCTGCCATATAAAGAAAATTCTTGTTTCTGGTTGGTCCAAGAGGTGAGCGACACAGGCTCAGTGGGATCACACAGGGTGAGCCCACTGAGCCTCAAGTTTTATGCCTCCACCGCTAGACATCAGGGTCATTAATTTTTACCCATGTCTGTGTCTCCCTTATTTGGGTTTCCACTCAATAACTTAAATTCCCCAATTATCAATATATGCACAAGTTCATAGACAGTACATAATAGGAATACCAAGTTTGATTTTGGATTTTATCACTTTTCTGTTCTGGAGTTATGCTCCTGTTTTTCTAAGATGAAAGCAGTGGCATCCATGTCCTTTGGACACATTTCTTCCATTTTTTCCCCAATAAGATCTGCCAGTTTTATAGAAGACAGAAAAAAATAATAAAACAAACAAAAAAACAGTGAAGTACAGCCTTTCTGAACAGATTATGTTTTTTTTTTGGTCCTGTCTGTCTCAAAAGTTTGTATGCGCACCATTAGAAAGCCTATTTGAGGAGATTTATTTTTGTTTTTGTCCTGTCTGTCTCAAATTTGTACACACACAACCTCCTACAATTTAAATGGTAATTCTTCAAAATTGTGTATGCTTGCTTATTACCATATATAAATTTGCCAATCACTATGGCAATTTAATTGAACGATATTTGAAAGACTTATTGCATTTCTTGTGTCAACTTTTATTTATACAGAAGATCTACTAAATTCTGAGAATCAATTATGATTATGATATTTATTACAGAATTCTCTACATAATGAATATCAGCAGAGAAATAGACAATTTCTTCCCTGGTGTACTACATTACTATAATATAAAAGAATGGGACTGTGAAGAGACAGATCTGTTAAAACACTGGGAAAATACACACAAATATATAACTAGAATCAGGTAAGTACTGTTAAAACACCGGGAAAATACACACAAATATATAACTAGAATCTGACAGGTAATTACTGTTAAAACACCGGGAAAATACACACAAATATATAACTAGAATCAGGTAAGTACTGTTAAAACACCAGGAAAATACACACAAATATATAACTAGAATCAGGTAAGTACTGTTAAAACACCAGGAAAATACACACAAATATATAACTAGAATCTGACAGGTAATTACTGTTAAAACACTGGGAAAATACACACAAATATATAACTAGAATCAGGTAAGTACTGTTTTATTTACATTATTTGTGTTTTTCTGCGTATAGTGGTGTCCAACACATATTGTTTTGTGTTTTTGTTTTGTTTGTCTTCGTCTTGTGTACCCTATGTTACCAGTTTCCCTGGATTATCCCTTTTTTGATTGCCCCTTCAGTATTCTCTAATGTCTATTTAGTACAAAGGTTTGGTTATATTGTTACCCATTACTGTTTAATTATTTTCTATATTTTTATAGTAACCACATTGGTGATGTAATGGTAAGCATGCTTGCCTCGAGTGCTGTAGATCGTGTTATCTAGTCTCAGTCAGGTCAAACCAAAGACTATAAAATTGGTATTTGCTGCTTCTCTACCAAACATACAACATTTAAGAACAAAGACCTGTTTGCTCAGAATCAAGATAATGTGTCTAAGTGTGGCAATGTTTCTATCTACAGACTGTTGTTTACGTGAGCTAGCACTATAATACTCCAATTAAGCATGTTGGACTAGTACAAAGCGAATATCATCATCAAGTCATTGATGCGTAACTTGTTTTCGCCATGATATAGCTGAAAAATTGCTAACTTGGCGATATACAATTCAGCACTCAATTTAGATTATTATCTGAGCTGTAGGATATAACAAGCTGATAGCAATATAGGCCTTATATGAACCTCTGGTTATTCTTTAAATGTAATTTTTGTCTTTTACAGGGAAAATAAAGGAAAAATCTTGGTTCATTGTAAGATGGGGATAAGCCGTTCAGCTACAACAGTGAGTATCTCTAAACTTCGTATTTTATTAATTTTCAAAACAAATGATCTACAATTTCAGTTTCAGTAAATAGCTGGAACCACAGTAATAACTGGAAAAGTTTATTGCATAAGTCTAGATGGTTCTTCTACTCTGACAGAGAAGGGACACAGTAAGAACTTACAAATATAATGAATATAATAGTACAATGAAAGCAAAGTAATTCACAAGGAATTAATATAAGGGGACCAGCGTGGCAGTTGATAGTTAGTAGTTGAATTTAAAACTACCTATGGAAGTTATGAGTTAGAAATTGAGAGGTGAACTCGATACAACATTATGTGATAAAGTTTGTCAGTGACTTGTGACTGGTCGGTGTCTTTCTCCGGGTACTCCGGTTTACTCCATAAATAAAACTGACCACCACGATATAACTGAAATATTGTTGAAAATGGCGTTAAACACCATAAAACCAAACCAAACCAAACCAGTAAGAACTTCCAATATAATGAACATAATAGTACAAAGAAAGCAAAGCAATTCACAAGGAATTAATACATGCGAATATATTGATTCATGATTTATGTGATACAAGGGAGACAACTATGCCTATAATTTATTATTTTACAGGTGCTAGCATATTTAATGAAGGAGTACAACATGTCACGTCAAGAAGCATTTGACTTCGTCAAGGATAAAAGGAGTTGTATAATGCCAAATAAAGCCTTCTGGCATCAATTAGAAACATATGAAGGCATCTTAAGTGCAAGGTTAGTTTGATATTTGTCTTATAAAGCACTGTCTAGGCCAAATAAAAACTTGGTATGGTTCTGACAACATATGGTTAGTAGCTAGAGGGAAATATTTTGAAATATTTTAATCCAAAATGTTTTCTATAATAAGGGAGCTTGTATTTGGGAGAATCAAATCAGAGGGTTGTAACTTTAAATGGGATATAAAAAGATATTTAAAATTCTTTATTAAATAGTGAAACATTTGATACTGATAATGACATAGAGAGAAAAAAAGAATTCCAATTCTACAGTTTAAAGTCATATGGACCACCAAGTCTAATTCAAGTATAATAGCCCCCCTCTTATAAGATGCCTCTCATCAAAGGCTACCCCTCTTATCAGGCCAGATTTCCGATGCATTGATATAGTAAAATACTAGTACCCTTCTTTATAAGGACACTTTTTCATTGCATACAGGTTGGCTTTATAAGAGGGGTTACTATTGTATATAAGTTGAACAGAGTTCTAAAATTGTCTCTTTTTTTTTCACTTTAAGTGATATTATAAATCACTCATTTCGGGTTGAATTTTCTCAGAAATCAATCTTGAGGGGGGACAATTTAACAGTGTTTTACTATTTGATGTGTGACCTTAGATTGAGTGGCCTTATGAAAGGGAGACTACTTTATCTGGCTGGAAATATTTGATTAAATATATCAAAATCTGATAATTATACATTTGTACTGTTGTGTGTTTCTGTGATTATCAGGTACGATTTCCTCCACCAAGAAAAACTTGCCACCATGATATATCTGAAATATTATTGAAAATATATATTAAACACTTATAAAGCAGTCAATAATTATCCTCGTATATATTTTCAGCAACCAAAGACATCTATTTAAACAAAGGTCAGAGGTCAACATCGCAGAGAAAGTCAAAGAAGAAATAGATAAAGAAGAAGCTTGCAATCCAGAGAATTTTTTAGAGGTTTATCAGGAACACAGATGGAGTAAAGACGGTTTAGAGGAGAGTTACTCCGATGTGTTCCTTAAAGATATCTCAGGTAACGTTAAGGTTCAGTTTATGTTTATGATGTTTAAAAATGCCACTTTCAACAATATTTCATTTATATCGTGACGGTCAGTTTTATTGGTGGAGGAAACCGAAGTACCCGTGAAAACCACCGGCCTATCAGAAGTCACTGATAAACTTCATTACATAATGTATCGAGTACACCTCACCATGAATGGAGTTTGAACTCACAATGTTAGTGGTGATAGGAACTGATTGCACAGGTAGTTGTAAATACAACTACCATATGATAACAACCATGCCGGCCCCTGGTTCAAAATTGTTTTTGTATGGTAGTTGGACTTTCTGTACATCAATATAATCAGTGCCTATCTCCACTAATGTTGTCAGTTTTATTGTGGTCCATGGCGATGTGTACTTTATGTGGTAAAGTTTGTCACTGACTTGCGGCAGGTTGCTGGTTTTCTCTGGATATTTCTGTTGTCTCTACCTCTTTTTTTGACCAATCTTACAAATGTGAAGTTTGATGATGAATCTGAAAGTCAACTAGCCAAAAATATTTAATATTAAAAAAAAAAAAAACCAACACTTAGTAATTTGATTCCTCTTTATTCTTAAGAGAAACATAAATAAACATTATAACTCGTACTGTTATATTGCTATTTGCCATTTTCACAGTGATAGGTCCCTTTTTAAGAAGAGGGATTTAATTTTGTTGTTGTTGTTGTTAGCTATTAATATTGTAAAGAACTACAATGTAGTCCACTTATAATGACATTTTCAGGGGACATAAAATCTTTTCTTCATAGTATTATAGGGTTATTGCATGAATATTGGTGAATATTGTCCTGAGCAGTATACCACATTAATATCGTCCGCATTGCGTTCCTCCGGTAGAATTTCCTCAAATTCTGCATTTTGCAGCAGCCTGGCAATATCATTTTCCTCCATTTTTATTTACCAAACGACAAATGATGCAATAAATTTAACACCAATTTCGGAATGCATCAGTACTTTTCCGAAAATGATGATACTTAGCGTGCAAATACAAGGAAAAATTGCACGATTGTTTTCCATTGAAATTAATAGGAAAATATTAATTACTATATAATAAAACTTGATATATACTTGAGGGGTGTCGATGGGGATGAATAATCTGTTAAAATATAACAGTTTTTTCATTATAAAAGATTTCATTGCTGGATTGTATTATGCTCACATAGAATTTTTAATTTGCTTCAATCTACAAAAAATATACAAATGTATATACAGTCAAGGCCCACCACCATTAAGCAATAACTTTTATAATGTTACTTTAATTGCCATTCAATGCATTTCATATTGATTGAACCTATATTTAGTGACCACCTGTCTTATGTGACCATATTTCAATGTTCCATTGGAAAGTCAATTTAGACAGGTTCAGCTGTATATTTAAGGAATAACTGTATTGTATTTGAAGTGTTCCCGATGTATATTGTCAGATTACTGCAGTCACAAACTGAGTTTACCTGCAGACGCGTAAGCATATTTGCCACAGTAAAACAGATGATTTACGTTGACAACACTTCAAATACAATACGATTATTCCCATTCTAATGAAATTCTCCCAACACTTAACATTTTTTCATAATTATCAGCTGTTAATCAATTTCATACTACAAACCTTTTCGATTAGAAATCAAGCTCTTTTTAAAATATTCTATTATGTATTCTAACATGACGTCCTTCTTTCACTTTGTGAACAAATGAGCAATTTATTGATTGGGTATAATCTCATTAGCAAATGTGTTGGTGCATGTGACTGACTTTCCCGTCGTAAATGTACATATTGAGGAATTATCATCTGCTCGAATTTGGCAGCATAAATTGTGTGTGACATATTCCACAAATGTAAATATAAATAACCGTCTTCCAATCAAAGTATACTACCGTATTTGTACTCTTAGTCATATCAGAATCAAAATAATTCATGGAAGCCAGAGGCTTGGGATAAAATACTAAATTCCTCCAACCCATGTTAAAACTCAAAACACATTCTGGCTTCCATGATTTATTTCTTAAATCATAACCGAAAATATCAACTCTAAAATTTTAGTTACATGTAGCTTATATAACAAATTTAATGCATGTCACTTCAAATCAATATTTCCAACAAGGTAAAACATAAAATTAACTCTGTCATGTAAATGCAATTGACCAATGAAATTGCTTGTTACATAACCAATTACATTAGAATTGTATATTTAGCAAAAGATGATAATTTGAAGATATGTAGATTTTTATGACAACTTGTGATCTAATTTACAGATTCTTGTTCCTACGACTTTGATATGGAGATTGGCAGTAGTTCTAGAAGTGCTGATTCTAATGAGGAGTTTTATCCAGATTTACCTTCCCCTCAACCAGAGGGAGCCACTGGTGGTACCAAAGAATTTCCTGCGGAGGAAAGTGATGACTCTGACTCATCCGAGGAGGAAGAAAACGATTCAAACAATTTACTTATGACATCAAAAATGACCTCAACCTCTAATATTGCTCCTAAATCAGACACATTAACTTCTCAGTCTCAGTCAGAAAGTAATACTGTTCCTGAATCAGAAACAGTGATTGCTCAGAGCAAGCCGGGAAGTGTTGTGAATGAAACTTCCACAGATAAAGCTTATACAAGCCAAAGTGTTGATGTAAAGCTTGAAAGTGAAAATGACCTTGACATTGCTGAAATTGAAGGTGACTGTGACCTTGAATCAGATAAACTTACGGAGGGCACTTCTTTATCTGATTTTGGTATCCACCAGCATTATATCAAGGAGAATATTCCATGGAGTGCTGGCACTGTCAAAAAAACTAAGGAGGGGTTAGAGGGCAAGCTGAAGGACACTCCATCAAGTTCAAGGTCAAGAACAGTTTTAGATGATGTGAGTGTTGAAACAGCAGGCGAAGAAATACAAATTATAGTAACAGATGACACAAAATCTGAACAATGCATTCAAACAATAGATGGCGTTACTGAGACTGAAACAAATTCTGAAAAAGTTGAGGATCATGAACTCAAAGAGAAATTAAATGACGGGGATGATAAACGACCTACATCAGTATATGATATAGAAGATATACCTTTACCTGCTGGGATAGTACGTAGAACAACACAAGAAATAGAGGATAGAAATAGGTATGGAGTGTTGTATCATTATGGTCAGTAGTATTTGTACAGGAAACTGGAGTATCTTTAAAAAGAAGTCACTAATTTCAATGACAAACTCTAAAAAGTTATTAAGGGCTGTTCCATTCAAACATATGAGGTACCCGGGGACGGCAGTTTGAAAAAATATGGGTGGTCAGCCTAGCTGAGAAATAAATTCTGTGGTATGTGGTTGTCCTGCATAAATTGCTTCTATGGGTTGTTGGGTCAGGAAAAGCCTTGGTGTTTTATTTTTTCCGCCAAACTAAGATATGAAGAAGATTTTTTTGAAAGAATCTCTAGAATACTTTATTTTTTTTGTAATGATTTGGCACTCGAATTGTAATGTCGTCATCGTTTCCGGTTTCCGGTCAACCGCATTTGGCTCAGTGTGTTAGTTATACACATAGAATTCGAGTTACCTCCCTTCGAAAACTATGGCAGATGTTGATTCAGTCACCCCTGTTGTCATGTGGAGCGTGGAATCGGTGGCACTGTGGGCCTCCAAACTAGGCCCTACATTTTCAGATGTGTTACTAGGTAAGGAGAAGTTATGAAATTAAAGAAACAATCACTGAAACAATTCCAGCTCTTGTTTATTTTGTTCACAGTGTCAGATTGTCAACACTACAACAGCCTTGTGTCTTGTATGGATTACTCTGAATTCCTTTATTCTTGCAGTTACCTAAAACATTTTCATAGTATAGATTTATTTGATTTTGAAGAATTCTTTTGATTCAGAAAAAAAATTCTATCGGTGGTTGTATTTTACTGAAAAATGCTTCTGAGGGTGGTCATCAGAATCAGTAAATTGCTTCTTTGGGTGGTTGTCCAAAAATTAAAGTGCCTTTCTCGGGTACCTCATATGTTTTAATGGAATAGCCCTAATTTCACTGACATACTCTCAAAAGTGACTCATTTCACTGACACTCTCAAAAGTGACTAATTTCATTGACACACTCTAAAAAGTTACTAATTCACTGACACACTCTAAAAAGTGATTAATTTCACTGACACACTCTAAAAAGTGACTCATTTCACTGACACCCTAAAAAGTTACTAATTTCACCGACACCCTAAAAAGTGACTAATTTCACTGCCACACTCTAAAAAGTTACTAATTTCACTGACACACTCTAAAAAGTGACTAATTTCACTGACACACTATAAAAAGTGACTCATTTCACTGACACACTCTAAAAAGTTACCCATTTCACTGAAACACTCTGAAAAGTGACTAATTTCACTGACACACTATAAAAAGTGATTAATTTTACTGACAAACTCTAAAAAGTGACTAATTTCACTGACAAACTCTTATCACCAAAAGTTGCATCAAGTCAACATTGATATAGGTGGGAATTAAATCTGTATAATAATTTTTTGAAAGTTTCTTGTCGTCATTTCTGTTATTTTGCCTTCAATTTGATAGCATAAAAGTTTTTATGGAAGTAATACTAAAATACACACATTAAAATATGGCCACCATTGCAAGACACTTGAGGGTTATGCATGTTACAAATGACTGACAGTGTAGTTTGCTTGTTTTTAAGATTTCTCATGTGACATATAATGTGAAATTCTATGTAATTGAGAATAATTTATGGCAGCCACTGGTTTCTTTGAGATTTTACAATGGGGTAGTGTCATGTTTTCATGATGATTTTACCTTGAGTAGAATGCATTGAATCATCGGCTTTGAAAATGGAAAATTTATATAATTACAAAAATAAACTGTTTATTTTCTATTTTCAGAACAAATGATGAATCTCCAGACTCTTCTCACAAGTCACTACAAAGATCCTTAAGTTTGAAAACCGAGCGAGATACTCCACGAAAAAGACGAAATTCTGAAAGACGGAAGACAATAACTCCCATATTATCTCCATGTCCTTCATCAGGTGATGCTAGTCCTACCAAAGACATTAGTTTAACAGATATAGTAGGAAATGACTCTGTATTCATCAGTCAAAATATCTCTATGAGACAAAATGACGAAAAGAAAGAGTCAGAAATTTCTTTGGATGACGAAAAGACAGATTCTGATCAGAATGTTTCAAATATTGACAGTAAAGATAATGATCCAAATCTGACAATAGAAGGACATGTGTTTGAACCAGAAGAGCGGGATTTAGCTGTGTATAAGTTTTTAGGAGAGGAAGTTTCACTCGAAAAGGGCATGGTTAAAAAACAGAAAATGGGTAAGGTTTCATATTGAACTTTATCATTTTCATTGTTACAAATGATGTAGTTCCACTGTTCCTTAGATGATTTTTTTCTGTGTTGATTAGTATCCAAAATGGCCTCAATCACAGAACAATGTTTAATATAGGATCCTATGGAAACAAAAAAATCAATATTCTTCTCTGAAACCACTAAGCCATTTGAAAGCAAACATAGACGGATTGTTTCTTGGATAGTCCTCTACAAAATGTATGTTTTTGGTTTGAAAGGAAATTCAAGATGGCCACCAACCATAGGATATAGTAAAACATAGGACTCTATGTATATTGAATATGAATAACAAGCTTCTTCTGAATATGTCTCATATTATTCTAAGGAGGTCATTATACAAATCTTCCACTGCAAGTTGTCACCTCCGTTTATATATTAACAAGAACTATTAAAATAGTTGTGTAGTTTTTTGCAGATACAAGTTACGTTTGATTCATTCATAGTTTTACAATGTTCCAATTGCCATGTTCATGTATATTATCTATTAAACCTCTTTTAATCTGTTTATGAATTGCCACTAAACTTCTAAGAATTTTTCTGTACCAAAATTGTACATTGTGAAAATCCTATTTTGTTTTTCATGAATTTTTAGCCATTTTCGATAATAATGTACAAATATACTTGGTACTATACCATATACAGTGTAGTATTTCATAATGAAATGTGGCATCCAACTACAGTTAATGAGTCAGCTATCTCATAATGGCGAGTGATAAAGTTTGTCAGTAACTTGCGACAGGTCGGTGGTTTTCTCCTGGTCCTCCGGTTTCCTCCACCAATAAAACTGACCACCACGATATAACTGAAATATTGTTGAAATTGGCGTTAAACACTTTCAAACAAACATAATGACCAGATTAAAAACTTCTTTTTCTATCCTCATTAATTAATAGCTTAGAATCCTTTCTTGAATCACATGTCATACCATTTACCCATAATGCAACTGTATTTCTGAATCTTGGCCTCTGTGTCACAAGGTGTGGGATTAAATATATTTATGTGTCTGTTGTTAGCCAGCTCCAATGGTAAGTAATGTCTTTGATCTTTAGCATGACAAATGTTAACATCAAGAAACCCATATTTAGTGATGTGCAAAGATTATTTATTCGGACAGAAATTACGGATTACACACACCTGCAAATATGACATAGTCTGATTGTTTCTATTTTCTTAATACAAGTCCCCTCTCATCCAAATCTAACAAGGTGATACCTATCAACATGTAAGTCTGCTGTGAACTTGTGTTTTCTGACCCAAATCTGTGTATGTGTATTATAATTACCTATATTTGCCCAAAATGCGTTAAAAACTTCTTGTGCAAACATTAAAAAATGTTTGACTTGACAAATTTTCATAATATACATGTATAATAATTGTATCAATTTACATGTTTAATTCAAATATAGATATTTCAACCCTACAATCATTAAAAAAGGGGCCCATGTGGGTTGAGATTTAGATGTCAATTACAGACATGCTTTTCGTCTGCTTTAAAGTGGAATTCTGCTCTTTTTTTTCCGGATTTTAACGTTTTACCGTTAAGATTCCTTTTTTATAGTACATTTTATATTCAATACTTCCGATTTTGCTGATTTCCGCTTTTTTGTTGTCCTCGTAAAATCAGGTCTGCAATTAAAAGTAAAGCTGTGAGATATCATGTCACTAATATTGGATATTCAGTAAAGCTGTGAGATATCATGTCACTAATATTGGATATTCAGTAAAGCTGTGAGATATCATGTGACTAATATTGGATATTCAGTAAAGCTGTAAGGTATCATGTGACTAATATTGGATATTCAGTAAAGCTGTAAGATATCATGTGACTAATATTGGATATTCAGTTATATTGTGACAATTAGAACTCTCCTAGGGGCCATCAGTACCTATCACCACTGAAGTTGTGAGTTCGAACCCCACTCATGGCGATGTATACTCGATACAACATTATGTGATAGAGTTTGTCAGTGATTTGCGACAGTTCTGTGGTTTTCTCCGGGTAGTCCGGTTTCCTCCACCAATAAAACTGACCGCAATGATATAACTGAAATATTATTAAAAATGGTGTTACAACACCTAAAACCAAACCTAGAACTCTTTTAACCTTTATGGATGTAAAAAAGGGAGACAAAAAGGGACCAAATTTTCAAAAATAGTTACAGGTCTGGTTGTAATATAGCCTGTATCATGAATTCATATTGATGTCTGAAACAAAATGGTGACCATTTAAAAGATAAAAACCTTGACTACTGGGAAATAAGGACCAAACGGGGTGAAAGGAAATAGTTTTGCAATTTCCTTCAAGCTGCAGGAATTCAGTAACAAAATTGACATTGTGTCGACACTCGTGTTGCTATCTTCATATTAGCATGCTATGATTTGTATCCTGCTCTATAAACGGAACCATATACTTAATTGCATTTGAAATAGAGTAATATTTCTTTGACAACAAATATTGTATACCGATAAGTCATATTGAATGTACAGCTATATGTAAAGTGTACATGTATTTAATCCAGAAATCACGAAATTAGAAATTGAATATTGTTTCACATGTATTTTTGTGTGTTATTTATATATTATGAAATCACATTTTTCACATAAGAAAATTTGTCACATTTTCTTCTTGAGTTCTTAATTGAATAATTATAATGCAAAACAAATTTTTCTTTTTTAATGAATTTTATTCCAATTATGAAATAGTAGAAAATATATCATAGGTCAGACAAAGTTGATCAAATATTACATGTCAGTAATGTTTATAATGTTAAAGGAAGAAAGATTTCATATGTTAAATGTTATTATACAAGAATCATACAGGACAAATCAGGTTTAGATTTTTACATTTATGGTGTTTTAACGGCACTTTCAACAATATTTCAGTTATATCATGACGGTCAATTTTATTAGTGGAGGAAACCGGAGTACACAGAGAAAACCACAGATCTGTCACAAGTCACTGACAAACTTTAATGTTGTGTTGAGTACACCTTGCGATGAACGGTATTGTAACTCACAACTTTAGTGGTGATAGGACAAATCAGGAGAATTAACTATAGATAATTCCGTCAGCATTTAGTACTCATTTGATTTACCATAAAAAAAACTTTGTAAAAATTTATTGATTCTGTCTATTTATAGAAAAGGTATTTTAGAAATAGAAACCAATCATTTAATTTCTTAATTGTTGTTTTTGAAGCCAAAAGGTTGATATTTAAATCATGTAAATGGTCTTTGATTTTCATTTCTTTGGATTACTAGGAGTTAAGCAAATTTGGTGTGTTCTTTATAAATATTAGCTTAGTTTATCATGGAAACTCGAACACTCAGTTACTTCAAAATGATATCTTTTGTGCTTTTGACTATAACACAAAAAGGTTCTACTGTTTATTGATGAAAGAAATTTGCTATTATAGAAATGCAAGTTGCTGAATTTTGTGTTGAAAAAATAGATTAATGTGAAGAGGTTATCAGTTAGATTTACATGAAGATGATTGGGAAGAAAAACGGGACTAAAATTTATTTATGTTATTTCACTACCATTCTTATTGTTTCAGGCATTGAATTGATGAATCGTGAACACGAGAAGTCAGAATCTGGTAGTCGTAGTAGGAGAACATCCGACAATGAAGTCACTTGTTCATCACCGTCAACACCCACAGAAGGCAGGAAAGGAAATAAAGACTTGCAAAAATCAGAGACAAATAGTACTATAGAATCACCATCAAGTGCCTTGTGTTTTGACAAGCAGAGTCTGATTGAAAATTCTGAAGAGCAATCTGAAAACCAAAAAGAATGTTCAGACAGTAAAGACAATGTTGCTTCAGAGTTGACCAGTAAAGAAGGAGAAGGAATTGAAGACAAAATTCCATTATTTAGTGAAGCCAAGGAAAGTTTTGAAAGAGCTAGTGCTAAAATGAAAGAAAGTAATGATGTGTCACTTCTACATATGCCAAAAAGTAAGAAAACACCAGAGCCTCATTTTGATGCTGCAACATTGAAACTGATAAGAGAAATAGGCTCTGCAATTCTCAACAGTCCTGCCAAAGCTGAGGTTGAGGACTTTGAAGAAGAAGAGGCACAATTGGGATCTGGTCTAGTCAGACATTATGTGAAAAACATAGAAAAGAAAACAAAAGTGGTGAAAAAGAAAAAAATGAAAGAAATAATAATAATTGACAAAGATTCACAAGAAAAGAAGCGTCCATGGCGATGGAGTAGTCCAACTGATCATAGTAAAGATACGTCATCCATTTATGATCAATCAAGTCGAGGAGATGTTGCCAAGAAATTGTTAACACAATCAGTTAGTAGTCCCATTCTGTCGTCACAGCAACTTATACAGCTGGGAAGCGAAAAAGGAAGTGAATCAGAGTTAGCTCCCATTACAGGAAGTCCTCCCAAGAAAAATGGAGAAATTAGCAAAAGTCCACCCAGGAAAACTACAGATAGTGTGTCTGCTACATGTAATGTTTCTGAAACCTTCAATAAAAAAACTGTGGAAGAAAATAAAGGAGATGAAAGTGAGGGCGGTTTAGGTGTGAAATGTTTGGTTGGGAGGTATGAGGGTTCTTGTGATATGTGTTTAGGTAGTCCAGGTTCTAATTCATCTCTACCAGAAATAAAAGAAGTAAATTCCTGTGAATCTCTTAAAAGTTTGGGTAAGGACTCCGATGAAACAAAAGGCACAAACGTCAAAGAAAGTGAAAGTTGTTTAAGTCGACAATCAGACAGTGAAGAATCTATCAACGAAGACTGTGTCAGATTACGTAAAATAAGAAATCAGCTCAATAAAGCCAGTCTTCGTAATCATCGTCCCAAATCGGTAGAACTAGTCAGGCGTAACTCAGCTACACCAGCACCAGGCTGGTTTAATATGGACAATAATTCACTCAAGGATGAAAATCAATCTGGGTTTTCATGGGAAGGGAAAAAGATCCGAAAGCTTCATGGAAAGAGTCATCCTTTAGCGAAACTAGAGTGGAGAAAATTTTATAATACGATGTAGCTGGGTTTTTTTTATAAATGGAATGGAAAGTCAGATTTTAGAAATTCTATTTGCTTAATATTCTAATGATAAATTGAATAAAATGTAGATGGCATCTGAGATGCACAATCAAGCACAGTTGTCAATGTTGTCGAGTAGGAGAAATGTTGTTTTGTGTTTACCACATCCTCCACTAATGGCAATGTAGGAACAAATCCGAAATAGAAATAACAAATTAAAAAAAAAAAATGAAAAACTTGTTATTAAATACAAAATAAAGGTTTCGTTTCTGCAAATTTTTCAATTTTAGATGCAATCTGTATCATGAATATTAAGGAGATAGAATTTCTGAGATCCAATACATTCTATCCAATTGTGATACAATCATTCCATGTTTTAGACGCTGTACAATTTGTTGCCAGTTTGAGATTTCTATGTTGTTTTATGGAGATTGTTAATATCATATGTATTTTCTGGCACAAGATAGACTTACATGTATATAGACAATATAGGTACATTGTTGGCAAATATGGTACTTATTTGTGCGAGCTTTAGAAACAGGACGAAAAGTGAGCCTCTGGGGAGCTTTTCTTTCCTGTTTCAAGGCGAGTTACAAATAAATTTTAAATTTCCCGAAAACGTATATATACAGTAAAACCTGTCTAAACCAAACCACTTTGAGACTGAAGAATTTGTTCAGTTTAGACAGGTGTTTGGTTTACACAGGTTCAAACTACATAGACATTTATTAGATAGGACTGTAAAGTCTGTCTGGTTTAAGCAGGTTTTCGGTTTATTCAGGGTTCAGTTTAAACAGGTTTCACTGTATATTGTATTTATTCTACAATGTCATGTATCCAAAAAAATGTACACACAAAAGAACTAGAACATTGGATATTTTTGTTAAATTTCTTATTGGGTGTCTACAGTGCAGGCCATGTTCAACCAGTGTCTATTGAGCTTTGCTCTGCAAATAGGGATGTACATACCAGAAAATTCAGATGATATTACATCATTTCTATAAATAACTTCATCATTTACAGCTGTGATAAATTATTTTTAATTTAGATTATTTTTTTTGTATATTAAGAGATGTGTGATTTTAATATTTTGTACAGACAACAGTCCTATTCATATTGACAAAGAGATTTTATCAGATAAATTGGATGTAGAATGTAACAAGACAAACGATTCCATTCCATGCTCATTTTTCGTCAGCTTTAAGATTATCTGTTGCTGTTTGTTGAAAGGTTTTTTGTAGACTAATCTCATTTTCAACAAAATAGACAGCAGAATTCATTAAAATTTTAGAGAAAGAAATTGAATGATAGATTTGTATTTGCATATCCAAATTATTATATAAATATTCCTACTCAACGAATTATTACCATTATTGTTAACCCACTGCTGATAATAATATAAATTAATTTAAGCTACTTCAATTCTTTTTCCAAATAGGGAAAATAAGATATTTAATGTTTCCATAGAAACGTTGGACAGAGAGCAATAATATTCTACATTTATTATCATAATAAATGTAGAATATTATTGCTCTGTCCAATGTTTCTTTGGAAACATTAAATTCAGTTGTCAAAATAAAATTTCATAGGCTATTTTACACCATAATCTGGCATTATTGTGCATCATTCAGATTTTAAAGATTAAGTTCAAAGGTTAGCCAATCAGATTTATTTTATAGATCAAGTTCAAAGGTTAGCCAATCAGATTTTATAGATTTAAGTTCAAAGGTTAGATATGATGTCATATCATAAATGCAGGTCATATCGTTTATATACAGTCATATCAAGTTAATATTACAGTTGTCTCCCCTTTTTATAAAGCCACCTCCTGAAATGAATTGGTGGCCTAGAGGGTATTTAGTAGTATTTTACTATCTTAGTACATCTTAAATCTGGCCTGATAAGATGGGTGGCATTTGGTGTGAGTGACCTTACAAGAGTGTGACTACTGTTGTGTTAACAAAGCATACAGTCCAAGATAGTTGAATCAAGATCTGGTACCCTTTGCTTCCTGTACTAGTCATAGAGAGGGAACCATATATAGATAAGTATTGCTGTTCCAACCAAACTATTAAAAGCTCCACATATGTTGAACAGTTAAAATTACTGTGCATTTAATATGTGATGGGGCTTTCATACTGCTGTAGGCAGAAGATGCATGTGGAAATTTTATTCAAAACTAAGGGAAAAAAACAAGAGGTATACTTGTTATGGAAAAACTTTATATTTTGTTTATCCAAGCAAAACATTTTTGATATACTATGACTCCATTCAAATAGGTTACATGCACATTTGCCATCAGGTGGGACCAGTGTCCTTTGTCCTAGCTTTTCACAATTAAATCTGTAATCACTGAACCAAATTAAATCAGACATGGTTGAGGTGGTCCTTGTATGATCCCCTCTATAAAATAAGGTTAAACTGAATTAACTAACTTTAGAAAACTACATGGTAATGGGTTGTTTAACATATTTACAAGTTTTTCAGGAAATTGATAATTTTGTCGATTATGCAAATTAATTTATTTTGGTAAAAAAATCATTTAATATCTTATCTGAGACCAAAAAGAACCAAAAATACTCGTAGTTAAGTTAACAGATGACAACTTTTAACAAGGTGAGCAATTACTGGACTATGGGGCCTCTGGTTTTTGTTGGTGCCAATTTTTGTAGATTGACAGAAAATCAGAAATTTCTTGACATTTGAATTTGTTGTTTAAATATTGTAATGAATACTCCCTACAATAATTTTGTACAATTTGGCAGTGGATTTCATTGTTTGATCGGATGCCGAGGAAAAAACGTGAAAATTTGATAACCAACAAAAATTTATGAATTCACATTATATTTCATGAATTTAGTGTGATTTCAGTAATATTTTACATTTTAAGCATTTAAAGAGCAGAATATCACATAAATCTATCCATGAAACGAATAAGTAGGTTTTTTTTTCTTTAAAACATGAAAATATGATTTAAGAATGCTCATGTTACACCTCGTACTGTCATGCATTTATTATTCATACAGGTAAGACATAAAGGGAACAGATTTACATATTTGCCATCAGAGGAATTGTATTTAAAATGAGGTATTACATTTTGTGTTACAAACATGTTCAGATGTCATATATCCCCCCTTTTATGAGTGTTACTGCTTAACTTTTCGTAGTTTTCTCTGACAATTTTAATTACCTGTACATACAGTTTGCACAAATTCAGTAGTATAATATTTTGCTGGAATGCACCAGTAGTGTAGCAAATAACAAAAGTTGAAAAGAAGGACAAACCTGTTATCGATCTGATAAATATCACATCTCCCACTTGTTCCCCTTGTGAGCAGTAATGTATTTTTTAGATCTCTGATGCCACAATATGTCAGTAAAGGGGAGCAAGTGAAAGATATGATATGAATCAGATTGACCCTTTATGGACGAGGAATGTCTTGGCCGTCTTTCTATAGGTTCAAATTTAATTTTTACACTATTAACAATTCATAACTGAAAAAATGAAAGTAATTCCTCCATCCACATTTTTCCGCAAGGAAAACAGTTCTTGCTGTTTTATTTTTGCTGCAAATTGGAGGGTCTGGGCATTAACAATTCATTAACTTTAACAAATTAACAAATAAATGTAACCCCCCCCCCAAAATCAACATTTGTCCTTGAGAACAACTCGATGTATTTCTTTTAATGCAGAATAGGAAGGGGCATTTCTGCCTTATAAAAAACCATTCTTGGGTAGGATATGACAAGTAGAAGCCATTTATGGTGCTGACAAGTCTATATCGACTTTTCTATATATAATCTAAGCATGACCAATTATATGTGGTGCTTTACCAATTGTGCAATTAATATTATTTATCATCAAACTGATGTAAACAATTGTTATAAACTTATCAATAAAATAAATGCTATTTTTATTATTACATTAATATGGTTTTAAGTTTATTTTGCTACAATCACAAAATGTCATCTGCATATTTTGAGGGATAGGGTTAGGATTATGGTGTTTAACACCACTTTCAACAATATTTCAGTTATATCATGGTGGTCGATTATATTGATGGAGGAAACTTGAGTACCTGGAGAAAACCACAGATCTGCCGCAAGTCACTGACAAACTTTATGACATAATGTTGTGTTGTATCAAGTACACCTCGCCATGAGTGGGATACAAACTCACAATAGTGGTGATAGGTACTGATTGCACAGGTAGTTATAAATCCAACTACCATAGGATCACGACCATGGTACCTACATATTTTGAGGCGACCAGTAGTTTTGTTGAAATTGATGCAGATTAAATATTAGAATACAATGTATGAAATGGAACAAAATAAACACTAGAATCTGGTATTGAGCAGGATAAACACTTAAATTTGGAATGGAACAGAATAAAAACTAGAATCTAGCATTGAGCAGGATAAACATTAGACTCTGGCATGGAATGAGATGAACACTAGAATCTGACATGTAACGAGTTAAACAGTAGACTATGTCATGGAATGTGAGGAACATTAGAATTAGAATATGTCATGGAACAAGTCAGGAACATGGATTTTCATCTCCATCTATCATGACATGTTTTGTTTTCAATGATTAGAGGTGAAAGTGGATTGGTCGTTTTGTAGATCATCACTGTTTATACTTTCTATTAATTGGTTTAACCCTGCCACACTTTTATGTCTGTCCAAAGCCAGAACCTGGATTTCCAGTGAATTGAGGTGAGATGTGATTGTTTGTTTTATTTATATTGGTAGAATTGTTGATAATCATTGTTTTACACTGGTTTAATCCACCATATTTTTTGTGCCTGTCCCAAACCAGGACATAGATTTCCATTAACATAGGTGATGGTCTTATTTAGGTTTTTTATTGATTGATTGGTGTTTAACACCAACTTAATCAATATTTCAGCTATATCGTGACGTGTGATTGTTTTGTTGATAATGGTGGAATGGTTGACCATCACTGTTTAAACTCTTTATCGTGACGTGTGATTGTTTTGTTGATAATGGTGGAATGGTTGACCATCACTGTTTAAACTCTTTATCGTGACGTGTGATTGTTTTGTTGATAATGGTGGAATGGTTGACCATCACTGTTTAAACTCTTTATCGTGACGTGTGATTGTTTTGTTGATAATGGTGGAATGGTTGACCATCACTGTTTAAACTCTTTATCGTGACGTGTGATTGTTTTGTTGATAATGGTGGAATGGTTGACCATCACTGTTTAAACTCTTTATCGTGACGTGTGATTGTTTTGTTGATAATGGTGGAATGGTTGACCATCACTGTTTAAACTCTTTATCGTGACGTGTGATTGTTTTGTTGATAATGGTGG
>MJUT01048195.1:63781-79438 GCA_002080005.1 Gigantidas platifrons | reverse complement strand
ATCACTGTTTAAACTCTTTATCGTGACGTGTGATTGTTTTGTTGATAATGGTGGAATGGTTGACCATCACTGTTTAAACTCTTTATCGTGACGTGTGATTGTTTTGTTGATAATGGTGGAATGGTTGACCATCACTGTTTAAACTCTTTATCGTGACGTGTGATTGTATTGTTGATAATGGTGGAATGGTTGACCATCACTGTTTAAACTCTTTATCATGACGTGTGATTGTTTTGTTGATAATGGTGGAATGGTTGACCATCACTGTTTAAACTCTTTACATAATAACAATAACAAAATATAGTAAAAAGTGTATATTGTTAAACAAGAAATATATTAATGCCATGACAACAACATGTTGTCAATTTTCTACTTATTACCTTTATTATCATGTATAATGTATAAAAATCTAACAGATAAAAAAGTATTAGTCTTTTGAGAAATTTATGTGCCACCCATGTCTCCAACTGATGTGCTAAATGACCAAGATAAAAAAGGGTCAAAGTTCAGAAGGCTGTGTGAAATCTTAAAAATTTAATATCAAGGAAAAAACCAAAGGAGGTACAAATGTGCACTTCAAGAGATTAGGAGGAGGAATGTGTTCAGTGAGTGAGTGATTGTTGTTTAATGCCAACTTAGCAATTTTTCAGCTCTATCATGGCGAGAACAAGTTGATTATGTTGTCCACTTTGTACTAGTTTAGTTTGATTTCATAGTGGTAGCTCACTGAATCAACAGTCCACAGGTAAACATGGTGCTACACTCGGATTCAAAGTCAACTAGTCTTTGCTCTTATCCCTAAATGATGCATGCTTAGTGGAGAAGCAACAAATACTAACTTTATATTTTTTGGTTTGACCTAGACGGGGATTGAACCCATGATCTACCACACTCAAAGCTAGTTGCTAAACATTACACCACCAACAGGGCTAAATATAGTTTGACAATGGTGAAGCGGACATTAAGAATGATTACTGAGAATGATCTATCTGACTCCTCTGTTATTACCCAGGTAGCATAAAAAGTAACAAATTCATTGAAGAATTATGACTAGATAAAGAAAAAACAAATAAAATAAACAGATAACATAGAGTTGGGGTTGATTGCTTAATTTCCTGGTATAATAATATATCAAATTTTAAAACAATTCTTCTGAAAACGATCATATCTAAAAATAAAGGATCTACAAAACCTTGTAATAAATAAAATTTAGTTGTTAAAATAAACATTTTTAAAGTAAAGGGCAGACAACCCTTTGTTAAAAGAGGAGGGAAACAACTGTTTTTTGAAGCCTTGTGTCAGAGATTTAACATTAGATTTTACCTTCATTAACAAAGTGGTTGCCATGATAAAGCTGAAATAAAAACACCCCAAAAAAATCAATCATTAATATAGTGAACAATACATGTATCAAATGCTGAAAAATGACCTAATTCTCAATAATTAAAGATAAATGACATAGGGGGGGGTCAAGTTATCCAGCTCCTTTTCTGTATGTTTTTTTTTTCAAATTCATTTCAACATTTATGATAAGGGAGGGGGGAAACTAGTTTTACTTTTTAAGAAAAGAGTAAGTGGGGTGTTTTTATTTGACAAGGGAGTGTTACCATGACAATAATGTATACTTTCTTTAAATTTGCATGAATAAAACATTGCTGACACCGGTAAAATTCTTTCAATACATATATGTGTGTAATATTATTTCACAAACTGCTTTAAATTCATGAAATGATATATTTAGATAAAACTGAAATAAGACTAACACAGTAATATAACTTTGGAATCCCCCCCACCCCTAAAGAACATTAACTAACTTGCTATGATCATACTACATTAGGATAAAACCAAAATAAGACTAACGCAGTAAAATATCTTCAGAATGACCCCTCCCCCTTTCTATAATCAGGGCTAGAAATTAACACTAGCAAGCAGGCAAATTGTAGTTGATATTTTGATTTGCCTTTATTTTGCTAGTGGCTAATTTATTACAAGCAGAATTTTGAATAAATCAGAATAAATCACATTAAACTTTACAAAGTTAATTATTTTGTTAAACACACTTATGATATTATGAAGCATAAATTTCGGGTTTAATTTGGTTGCTAGTCGGGTCAGTCTGTTTGTTAGTTGATTTTTTTACAACTAGCAAAGTTTTGCTTGTGATTAAAGAAGTTAATTTCTAGCCCTGATAATGAATCATAACAAATTTGCTACAATCATACAACAGACATTAAAATTGTTTTAATCACTCGTCAATAATTTTCAGTGTTGTTCAACAACGAAGTTTATTTGCTATACAAAAGTCCCAAATATTATATTGATACATGTGAACATACATGTATTTTACTAGAAACTCTTCAACTAGTTTTATAAAAGAACTATTTTATAGTATAACCGGCTATAATCAACTCCTGTTTTTCACCATGATATTATCTATGTTTGTATAATTATTGCTTGGTTAAATAATTCAAGTCGATTGCCATTCACAAGTAAATATACAGTGAAAATAAAACAAATAATATCACAATTTTTTAAAAGCTGAATTAAAGGCACACAGGCTGTCAGAATTGAATTCTTGTTTATATTAAAAGTTGCCAATATTCAATGTTTTATACTAATAAAATGTTCTGAACAAAAAGCCAGGTTTAAAACATCTACTATAATGTCATAATGTGAAAAGAATTTGTATGTTTAGCATTGGGTGGGTTAACATTGAATTCTTTCCTGGATGGAAGAAAATCAAACGGCGACGTATTTCTTCGTTCTATGCTATTTACGTATGATATTATGAAAAATTTCAACTGAAATATATCTTTATGGTTTTTTAAATCAAAGTTTAGGTCTTATATTGGGAAACATTTTTTTTAAATTAAAATAACGGCCTGTGTGCCTTTAAGTATCATAAATAGCCATACATACAATCTTGGAACTATTTAACAAATAGTTCATGGCACTTTGGGCCAACTGGCAGTTTATGGACTGGGATGTCACCCACAAAGTATTATATGGACTGAAGCGAAGCTGAGGTCCATATACTATTTTGTGGGTGACAGACCGGTCCATAAACTGCCAGTTGGCCCAAAATGCCATGAACTATTTGTTATATTATACTAAATACATGCAAATCTGTCAGACAAAAAACGAGTTCGGACAAAATCCGGAAAAAAACATTATATTGATCAGGCCCAGTCAATATACTAAAATATTATACTTAGTAATATATTACTACTATTTAGCTATGTAACGTCAGCCGGTCCATATATCGTATATGGACCGGAGCTCTGGGCCGAAATGTTATGTAAATTATCTCCCTTTGTGCGTAATCCGGAAATCTCTTGTCCGCCAATGTTTCGAAAATTTAGAAAATAAAATGTCGTCTGGAAGGTTTGCGTCTCTGAATGAAGCAGAAATGGATCAAATTACAGATTCCAGGTCGTCACAAAACACTAAAAATGCAACGAGGTACGCGGTAAAAACATTCAGGAGCTACTTACTAGAAAAACAATACCCGGAAGACTTTGAAAACTTTTCGAAAGCAGATATTGATGCCAGATTACGATCTTTTTATGCAACGCCAACGGAAAAGGTGACTTGTACAAGCGAACAGAACTTCATTACTTTCTTTGCATAGCGGATTAGGACGCCATCTAATAAAAAGCAACGGGTATGACATTACAAAAGACGTAGCTTCCATTTTGACCTTCGACTTCGTGTTAAAAGTTAAAAATTAAAGTTTATTGACCATATTTTTATTTCTTTCTGATATGTCAGGTAAATTTAAATACAGCTATTTAATAGCTGCTCATTGTACATGGCATAGTTTTATTACATTTAATTGTAAAAAAGTGAATATGGGGTAAATGTACACGAGCCACAATCTATGAAATACAATGTAATTATAAAGCAAAGGAAAGGCACTATTATTGGTGTTCTTCATCATAAATATTGATGCAAGGTCTGAACAACTACTGTATAATACTGGTAGAACTGCACTGATAGTTCATAATGCCCAAGGTGTAGTTTTGAGTTTTGATTTTTCATGTGTTTCAGTGTTTGTGGATGTATTCAGTCTTGCCTTGTTAATATTCAACAAATGGCATGTCACTTTTCCAGGGGTATTCTACTTTTACTTTGTGTCAGATATCACTTTTGTCAATTCTAATCACATGTACACAATTGCAACATAAACACACTCAAAGCGACCCCTCCCCCAAATAAAAAAAACAAAAAATAATAATAAAAACAGAAAAAAAAACAAAAAAAATAAAAAAACAATACAATGTAAAGGACAAAAAATTAAAACAATACAATCCACCCCAAAAATATAAAAAATGCACCCACCAAAAAAAAATCACCCGTCTTAAAAAAAAAAAACCAAAACAAAACAATAAAAAAAATATTTTCAAACACTGTTGTTACTGATATTCACTTTTTCAAACTTTATGTATACACAAAGAAACCAATGGATTTTCGGTATAATATAACAAATAGTGCATAACACTTCGGGTCACATGGCAGTTTATGGACCGGTCAGTCACCCCTAAAATGTTATATGGACCTCAGCTTCGCTTCGGTCCATATAACATTTTAGGGGTGACTGACCGGTCCATAAACTGCAATATGACCCTCAGTGCTATGCACTATTTGTTAAATATTATACTTTACGTTTTTATTTTCACTATTTGTCTTTGTTAGCGCAGCTGGTCAATATTTTAGTATATTGACCAGTCAATATGGTCTCCTCCAGGTAATATGTCTCTCAGACCTGGGTAATATTTTGGCATATTACCTGGACAAGACCACATTAATATCATTATTATACTGAGTGTCTAATTGACTAGGTAATATGCCAAAATATTACAGTACCAAATATCACTACAGAAACTTACACGAAGTATAATAATTTAGTATACTGACCAGTCCCGATCAATATAATGTTTTCTTCCGGATTTTGTCCAAACTGGTTTTTTGTCTTAGATATACAATAACAAAAACATGTCATCTGACAGATTTGCATGTATTGAGTATAATATAACAAATAGTTCATGGCACTTCGAGCCAAATGGCAGTTTATGGACCGGTCTGTCATCCACAAAATAGTATATGGACCTCAGCTTCGCTTCGGTCCATATAATATCTTGTGGGTGACATCCCGGTCTATAAACTGCCATATGGCTCTTAGTGCCATGAACTA
Source organism: Gigantidas platifrons (assembly GCA_002080005.1). Taxonomy (NCBI): domain Eukaryota; kingdom Metazoa; phylum Mollusca; class Bivalvia; order Mytilida; family Modiolidae; genus Gigantidas; species Gigantidas platifrons. Next base: position 74,244 of record MJUT01048195.1, on the reverse strand, counting down.
TTTGTTAAATATTGACCGGCTGTGCTAACAAAGACAAATAGGAAAAATAAAAACGTAAAGTATAATATAATCTAATAACATATATACTAGGATAAATATTCATTGAGGACATGTCATAATATTCTATATGTAGATAAATCATTCAAGAAGTTAAACATTTCACAAGATACTGGCTGCAGAAAATAGTGAAAATTAAATAGTACTTTGTGTAAGAAAATATAGTGAAAACAGTCTTAAGAGACCACCCTATTTTTAGAAGACCACTTAAAAAATATCACAATTCTTAATTAACTATGTAGAATAAACCTCTTTTGAGAGACCACATGTCTTGAAAGACCATATCTGGGTAGCATAAGGGATGGCCTATCAAGAAATGTTTCACTGTATTTTTTTAATGTATTTACTTAGTGTAGACAATAAATCTTATTCAGATATACAAAACTCTGAACTCTTACTTTAATAAGCTTTTTTAAGTAGGAGGGTTTTTGTTAAATTTCTGTCGTTACCTTTTATAGGAAAAGATTAACTGACATGAACGATGCAAAAAAAAAAATAACCCGACCTTTCAGTAGTCTTCAATGGAAAAATGTTGGCAAAATTTGATCTCACAAAAAATTTATCATCAAATCAAATTTTCTGCCTCTGGGGAAAAACCATACCTCTCTGCCTAAAAGTGAAACAGTTGGTCCCTAAGTCATTAATAACCTTATAGAAGATGAAATCATTTAATTGTAAACAGTAAAAGAAGTACATTGCACAAAATAGATAGCACCTCATTCTAAATAAGTTCAAAGTTCAACTTTAATACAAACTTCCATGTAAACCTAAAAATATATCTGTTTTGATTGGTTTATTCAATGTATCACATGTGGTCAGTTTGTATAAATAATTAGTCTGAAGATAAAAAGAACCATATTCCAAAATCTTACAACAGTTCATTGTCGTAACCCATGGCTGATCATGCTCTGGTTACCTTTAACTCTTCACCTATGGGGCAACTGAAAGAGAAACCCTGGCAGTCATGACTTATTCATGTCATTTAAAACATTTTGATTGGTTCCTATAAACTTTTTCACAGCCAATCAAATCATAGACATAATTTTTTTTAAAAAGAAAGGGATTTCCTTGCCAATTTAAATATTTAATTATTACCTGACAATTACCAACTACGAATGGTTTATCTCTCATAATCTGTTCAATCAGTCTAATAGGATAGTGATGTTATTATGAACATTACTAAATACAGGTTAGTTACAGAACAAACAAGAAATGACGGCCTTCATATGACTTGACCTACAGGTCATGAGAGGAGAGTGTCACAGCGTGGTCAGTAGTGCGTTACTAACAATGACATTTCTTATTGTCATAAAAATTTAAATTAAAAGTATTATCCTAACATTACTTTTGTAGATGATTTGTCTTCCTAGAAAACAACGTTTCAAAATTTACGAGTGTAATATTTGATTTGACAATGAAATTTTCTAGTTTATTATCACATAAAAAATTGACTTCATTTTCTCTATCACATGATTGGGAAAAGTCATCAGGACCACACCCACACCCTCCTTCCTGTTCTGTTATGTTACCAGGATGCACCATAAATTCACAGGAAGTGTTGCCATGGTTACAATCCTTCATAGTTGATATGAGATCAATGACAGAATCCACTGACAATTCTGCTGAATTCATTCCAATAAACTTGTCTGTATACCTATAAAAACAGAAAATCTAATCACAGTTTGTTTGATGTTTGTGCGTTTGATGGTGTTTAACGCAACTTTCAACAATATTTCAATTATATCGTGGCGGTCAGTTTTATTGGTGGAGGAAACCAGAAAATCCGGAGAAAACCACCGACCTGTCGCAAGTCACTTACAAACTTAGCTTTATCACATAATGTTATAACTTGTACACCTCGCCCTGATCGAGATTTGAACTCACAACATCAGTGGTGATAGGCACTGATTGCATAGGTAGTTGTAAATCCTTCTACCATCACGACCACGACAGCCCCTAATCATGTATGACAAATCAATGCTTTAAGTTGCATCAAGTGCCTGATGAATATTATTGGTAATTCATACATATTTCCTTTAATCTCATCGAGTGATATTGTTAATATTAACAGAGTCACTCTGATACTGGAGAATATCAGTCATGTGACATCAAACACGTTATGATGTTACCCAGAAAAACAATAATGTCAGTTTTGAATTTCTCAACATACATTATTACTAGTATCACATCTCGTCCTATCAGACTCACTGAGATACTAATGATAATGTCTGTCTCAACCTTCAAAACTACAGTTATTCTATATGTATTTTAGGAAATGAAGTCACTATTATATTCATAACTGAACTTTATGATGAATTAAAAGTGAGAGATAGGATATATCTAATGAATTCACTCATGATACTACTATTTTTAATTCAATTAAGAAATTCTGGTATTTTGATGAACAGTTGCAACAGATTGATGAAACAATACAAAATTTAGCTCTATAGGGTATAGATGACAGTCTTTAGTTTGTCTACTGATAAACAGAACCATTGATACACGTTTGACATAGTTTATGTTCAGATGATATACTTAACGAATAGATGAAAAAGTTTATTGATATATTACACTGTCATTGATTAGTTGACATTGTCAATAATTAGTTGACATAGTTAGTGATAATAGATTATAAAATTAATTAAGAGATGACATAGTTAATTATTGAATGACAATTAATGATTAGGCAGGATGTCTCCTGATTATTTATTTATGTCATACCTGATACCGAACCTGTCAAAGACTGACTTAGCTGAGTAAGAATCTGTTATCACAGTCTGGAGGAACTCTTTATTAGGAAGATCTTTACCATGTATATCTTCTATTGGCAGTCTTGTTACATGTATACCATTCATTTTTAGTACTTTACAGAAAGTCTTGCAAATTCCTGAAAAAGAACATTATTTGAAATAAGAATATTCTGGAATAGTTTAAAATTTCAGCAAAAGTTTTTTCTCTATTTTAACTTAATCTTAGTTGTTTCCTCATATATTATATAGTTTTATTATATGACTATAAATATTTCTTTTATCTGATTGGCTGACGTCCCTAGAAACGTTCCTTGATAAAACGTTATATTCACTTCACGCGACATAACGCATGGTGAATATAACATTCCAACGTCTTGCACCATACGAAACCAAAGAAAACGTCATGATAAAAGCTATTTTAAGGGTAAAATCAACATATAAAATGTGTCATATAATAAAACAATTAATGACTTTCAATTCGGTGGATATCAGGATTTATTAACCCAAGAATAATATAGGAGACAGATTTATAAAAGCATAATTGCTTGTTTCTGAATCCTGTATGTATTTACTATGTTTGATGTACAGTATTGTCTTATTTTTTTCGAAATAAATATTGTTTAAATTAAGAATAATATATTTACCTCGGCCCTAAGGCCTTGGTAAATATAATATTCTTGGGTTAATAAATCCTTGTATCCACCTCATTAAAAGTCATTAATTGTATAATATTATACATACATGTTCAATATTTGATTCAAACAAGTCGATGACCTATTTTCTCTGGTCTCCCACAAAGACCATTAATTACTTTAGATGTTCATAAAAAATTGATATTAAAATTGTTTGAAGTATCAATTTATAATATCATTTTGTTTGTCTCAAGAGTAATGGTCTTTAACCAACAGATTCGACCTTAATTAATTACGAACATTCATTGACCCGGCTATTGTACTCCACATGTTTATGTTGTCATCCATTTTTGTGATAAATGTGGTCTTTTTCGGTGGAAGTGAATCTTTTTTATTGTTTATTTATATATCTAATGCCGTTGGAGATTCAGTTATGAAGACGAGAGGGTTGGAATCCCTTTAACCAGTTTAACCCTGCCACATTGTTGTGCCTGTCTCAAACCAGGACCTGGATTTCCAATGTCCTATATCATGGTCTTTTTTGTGTTCATTGGGCTAAGGTGATTGTTTGTTTTGTTGATATTGATGGAATTGTTGACCACCACTGTTTAATCTTTCTTCTCATAATAGTAAAAATTATTTTTTTCCTGGTCAGTCAGTTTTAGATAATAATTTCTTCAACTGGTAGGCAGGGGCGTGGGTGGCTCAATGAGTTAGGTCGCTGGATCTAACAACTCATACAATCCTATCACCAATACAGTGTGGGTTCGCGCCCGGCTTTGTAAATTACAAAAAAGGGTGCACTCGACTCGCAACCGCAAGTGATAAAGTTTACCAGTTGCTTGCCCATGGTCGGTGGTTCTCTCCGGGTACTCCGGCTTCCACCACACCCTCTTTATTACCTGGTAAGAGGTGAACGTGTTTGATGTCCATCTACATGGAAAGGCCTTTGCCCCCCTCTCCCTTTCAGGTCACACCCTCTTTATTACCTTGTAAGAGGTGAACATGTTGATGTCCATCTACATGGAAAGGCCTTTGCCCCCCTCTCCCTTTCAGGCCACAACCCTTTATTACCTGGTAAAAGGTGAACATGTTGATGTCCATCTACATGGAAAGGTTTCATACCCATCAACAATTCAAACCTATCTATCTGAGCCTGCATCTCTACTTCAACCTGAAATGAAATAAAAAATTATATTATGTAAAATTGAAGAAGCATACCGTAAACGGCCATAATTATGTTATCAGCATTTGTGTATTATCCGTACCCCTTTTGGCTCATGAAATATCGTGAAAAAAAAACTAGTTCAGGTATATAATCCACATCATTCTTTGAGAGGATGTCATTTTCATGTGGAGGGAGATAATTTTCATTATCTTCAAAGTAGGAAGTTGTTCCTCAAAATACCAGAAGGCATAGGTGGATATCCTACTAGTGGCTCTATATTATTAGTTACACAGTGTGTTAGTGACCTAATACGATATATATGGGGTCAGTAAATTCCATATGGGGCGAGAGCATAGCAAATATATCTTACTGATTACCGTTGAATGAGGGATTTATATGTAACTGCATCAAAACTAATAAATATGTAATTTTTGTGTTGTGTGTAAGTGATTCATATGTGTCGCTATAACAATATTTGGTGACTTGTGGAATGTTACATTGGTCAAGTCATTGAACCAACATTTGGGGACAAACTTACTCGGGTCAATTATTTTTTTTATTGTAATATTAAAAAAATAATAATACGTCTGTTTATAATTTCAACGTCTGTTGTCAGGGCGAAACGTGCCGGCGTCTCGTTGTTCAACATCATCTTTGTTTTGAAAGAAAAAGGGGGGATAACTCTATTACTAACCGTGTATTAAAAATCTACTGACCGTGTATTGAATATACACGGTTTCCACATGATCACTTTAAACCAATGATATTTCTAGAAGCTTGTAAGAAGTCAGATATAAATATATACACATGTCTAACAGAGATTTCATATTGTTTTATCAGGGTTAAAAAATTTCTGGTTAGAAAATAAAATAACTGAAAGTCAATGAAAAACAGCTGAAACCGTCTACACCTCTTTCAAATGGTCTATTTTTAACCTGTTCTGACTGTCCAGAAATATTTGGCAATTTCTCTCCAGAGGAAAATAACTGAAATCAGATAAATAAATGAAAAATTCATCCCTGTTTATACAAAGCATGTGATGGTTTTACTGACAAGGAACAGAGACCAATATCTTGTGATCACAAATCCTATAATTTTTATTTAATGGCTCCCATCAACAACCTGTAGCTGATCTACACATATTAACCACAGAAATCACTCCAGAGGTAAAAGTCGAGTTGTAATATTTTAACCCTAATTTGGATGGCAAATTTCAGTAGAAATTGGCGATGATTTGAGAAATGTGGTACAACATTTGTATATAGAACAAGCACATCCAATACAATGGCCAAAAGAAAAAAGAGGAATACACAAACAATGGTCCACTAAAGACTATAAATAGAAAATTAAAGATTCAGCAACATGAACTCTCCTAAAAAGAGGGGGTGAACTCATGTATACCAACTGAGGAATGATAAACTAGCGTATATGTACTAACCATGATATTTCAGCCAACCAGCCAACAAATGTCATCAACATATGATAGATTGATTGATAAATGTCTAGTGGCAAATATTTCATGCATGATGATCAGGACGACTGATGGACAGAACAGAACTGCTGATCAAGAATCATGAAAAACTGTATGTGGTTAAAACTAATTCAAAGTAAAGCAATCACTGAATAAATGTTTATTTTATGCCACTTGACATCATTTTTCCTGATAACTAGGAAAGCAAGACAATTCTTGGTAGGTGCAATGTACCTGGTAAACTCTTTCTTTTCAGATATCAATTCAAGTACACCTTGCATTGAGCTGATGCAATGACCATCACCAGAATATATAGAGTATCTCATTGGTTAATAGATAGTGGTTATTATACATCATTGATCACCAATACCATTATAGTCCCTCTAAAGCTTTATGAATTGGAAAATAAATTTGCATCTGTACTCTAAGTGTGGCTAAAATAATGAAGGAACTGAACACTGTCAATTTAACCTACCATCCTGATCAACTTAAATTCAGGATTAAAGGTTATTTCTGACACAAAAATAAAATAAATGTCTCCACCATCCATCTCCCCACTACAACCCTACCCCATCCCCCTCTCCCCCCACCCCCACACCTCTCATCTATATTCCTTTGATGAAAAAGGTCATAAACGACAATAATGCCTTCAAAATTTATTTGATCAAACTGCTGTAACAATATACAAATCCTGCTATGGTTATAAACATAGATGTGTAGTTTTGAGGAATTCCCATCTAAAATGTATGAGGAAGCTGCACATAGAAACTTTGTCACAGACGGACAGACAGACAAAAAGAAAAAAACAATACATCTCCCATAGAAATAGGACATATAAAACTACAGGTATTAAAAATGTTCTAAAATGGGGAAAAGTATATATCTAGTTATACATTTGTAAATACATGTATAAGCAAAACTGATTGAGGGCAATTTACCATATAATCACCATGGTAATATCATGCCAGCAACTAGAGGCTCAGCCCACTGAGCCTGTATCGCTCACCTGACAATAGAATGATACTGAAGCAAATTTCAAAGGGAGATAATCATTACCTTAACTGTTTTCTATATTTATGCATAAAAGATCATGTCTTTGGGCCAGGTGAGCTAAAAAATTATGAAAAAAGGGCAATAACTCCTAGACGGGTAACGAGATTTACTTCAAAATTGCAGGGCATGTAGATCTTGACAAGCTGAACATGTTTTCAGTTTACACTTAACATCTATCTCTTATAGTTTTTGAAATATAAGACGAAAAGTATTAACATTTTAAAAATTTGATGAAAAAAGGGCAATAACTTCAAAATGGGTAATGGGATATACTTCAAAATTGCAGGGTAGGTAGATCGTGACATGCTGCACATTTTTGCAATTTAAACTTAATATCTCTCTCTTATAGTTTTTGAAATATAAGACGAAAAGTATTAAAAATTTTAAAATTTGATGAAAAAAGGGCAATAACTCCAAAATGGGTAATGGTATTTACTTATAAATTGCAGTGTAGGTAGATCTTGACATGATGCACATTTTTGCAATTTAAACTTAACATCTATCTCTTATAGTTTTTGAAATAAAGGACGAAAAATATTACAATTTTAAAAATTTGATGAAAAAAGGGCAATAACTCCAAGATGGGTAATCAGATTTACTTCAAAATTGCAGGGTATGTAGATCTTGCTGTGCTGATCATTTTTACCTCCTGTCAGATTTTTGATATTATTAACTGTTTTTGAGTTATTACCCAAAAACCTGCAATTTTACCATATGTTCTATTTTTAGTAACAGCGGCCATGTTTGTTGGCCGAATGGAAAAAAATGAAGAAGTTTTATAGAGGATCTTACATAGATGCTTCCTGCCAAGTTTGGCTCCATTTGGCCATGCAGTTTCAGAGGAGAAGATTTTTTTAACATTAGCCAATCAGAAACAAGAATTGCCCTTGGCGGCCATATTTGTTGGCGGAATGGGACGATATGAAGAAACTTTATAGAGGACCTTATATAGATGTTTTCTGCCAAGTTTGGTTCCATTTGGCCCAGTTGTTTCAGAGGAGTAGATTAAAATATGAAAAAGTTAACGGACAGACGACGGATGACGGATGGACGACGGACGCCAAGTGATGGCAATACCTCACATGACCCTTTGGGTCAGGTGAGGTAAAAAAAACTGAACAAGGTAAAGCTGTAATAATATATAATGATTGTCATGCATGTGAAATACATAACAAAAAGAAGGTCTAACACACTCACTTATGATTCTTCTAAAAATAAAGTACAAATAAAATATAAATAAAAATCAATTAATACATTGTAATTCAGACTCCATTGTTTATCTGAAGTTTTACATAAAATACAAATTACAGTGAAAACTGTCTAAACTGAACCTTGAAAAAAACCAACAGAATCCTGTGTACACAGAAATTTAAATTTAAATATAGGAAATCTTTGTTAATTTAACCTGTCTAAACCAAACCTTGAAAAAAAAACCAACAGAATCCTGTGTAAACAGAACTTTAAATTTAAATATAGGAATTTTTGTCAATTTAACCTGTCTAAACCAAACCTTGAAAAAAAAACCAACAGAATCCTGTGTAAACAGAACTTTAAATTTAAATATAGGAAATCTTTGTCAATTTAACCTGTATAAACTGAACACCTGTCTATATCAAACACCCAGGAGGTATGGTTTAGACAGGTTTTACTGTATGACTTACTCGTGTCTTAAAAGTTGTCTGACCAAAAAATCAACAAATTTGGCAATTCTATTGTACTATTTATATTTATATTAAACGATATTAAATCAAAAACATATTATAAAATATTCCTACTTGTATGTGCTATACAATTTTGTGACTTCATTTTTCTTAAAAATAAGTTCTACAACAGCATTTCATATCAAAGTATTAACATTAGTTAGTATCTTACCTGGTGAAGGTCTATCCTTCCGTCTCTGTGGAGATCTCGTATTCCATGTTTACCCATCATAAACCCATCTTCACCAACAAGAGATGTAGCATCAGTTAAGGGTACTCCTTCAGATAGGTTCAGATGTAAACCTTAAACAGAAAATAGCTTCCTATTACACAGGAGTGTGTAAAGTGTACATTTATATTTTATTTCTTTAATAACAATAAGTTAACATTTCAAAGATTGCACAATGGTTTACTTACTATCTTACCTGTAGTGATGCCTTTAATTAAATTTTTCATTACCTGTAGTTATACCTTTATTTAAACCCTCTTACCTGTAGATATCACTTATTCATTCTCCCTTTACCTGTAGGGATAAATTTATTACCCCCCTTTTTTTTTACTTGTAGGCCAGATACCTTTACCTAAACCCCAATTACCTGTTCAGATATCATTACTCAGACCCTTTTTACCTTTGGTTAAATCTACCATTGCCTATAGAGATATCTTTATTCATAACCCCCACCCCCCTCTGACCTGTAGGAAGTTGTTTATTTCCATTCCCATTGATTGTACCGTAGATATACCTTTATTCATACCCTTATTACCTGTAGGGGTACCTTTATAAAATCATTTATCTAAACCCACAAAGAGAAAGGATGTGTTAAATGTTGTTAAAACTTGTGTTCAATCCCGATTGTAACATCATAATTGACATTCACAAATAAAATATGATTATACCATCTAATCCCCCATTACCTGTAAAGATACCTTTATTGAGACACATCTTACCTGTAGGTATACCATACGCCTTGACTAGGTCCACTGCATGTTGTACAGCTTCCCCGTTGATTAAGATAGATGTACTTGTCACAATGCCCTCCCTATAACATCTTACTATCCCACAATTCCTTGGTTTACTGTAACCGAAGTCATCTCCATTGACAACTAAGTATTTCATCTAATCATATGACCATATAATGTCCTCTTCTGTTACTAAAAATAAACAATTAGAAAAGCCATCAATATTAACTGAAGATGTCAAAAAACGTTGATTCAAAATACCATAGATTGATTTATTGTGATACCGGTAAATTGTTCAGCTACATCAGGGTATAAACATGCAATATTTCGACGAGATGATGATACTAGACCAACACATGAGGTTGCATTTTTATAGTGCTAGCTCAATGAAACAGTCCAAGAGTAGACATGTCGCTCCACTTCAACACAACACATGAGGTATTTTTATAGTGCTAGCTCATTGAAACAGTCCAAGAGTAGACATGTCGCTCCACTTCAACACAACACATGAGGTATTTTTATAGTGCTAGCTCAATGAAACAGTCCAAGAGTAGACATGTCGCTCCACTTCAACACAACACGAGGTATTTTTATAGTGCTAGCTCATTGAAACAGTCCAAGAGTAGACATGTCGCTCCACTTCAACACAACACGAGGTATTTTTATAGTGCT
>MJUT01048195.1:29612-50226 GCA_002080005.1 Gigantidas platifrons | reverse complement strand
GCAAATCAGTAGGCGATTTGTGTCCTATCGACATTTTGGCAGGGGAAATAGCGGTTGAAGTGGCATGGGTAGTAGGAGTGAGTCCAGCATTGTGGTATTTTAGGTACATAGCAAGCATATTGTTGACTCTACACAAGCGCCTGTGGTTCAACGACAACAGCAGATGTAAATAGTCGTCGAACGGCAGAGGAATCTCGGACTATTGTTGACATAAAAAAAAATTCCAGAAAAAATACTTAAGACAACCATCTATCGACTTTGACTTTTGTAATATAATATGATAATAGGTGTTACCTAACTTGGGAAAAAGTCCAATAATTTGTTTAAACAATTATTAACTAAGATATATGGACCTATATTTTTTTTCAAAGTAGATCGGGGGCGGATCCAGACTTTATCAAAAGAGGGGGCAAATAGGGGGACCCAAACCCAAATTTCTTTCTTTTTTAATGGTTTTTCGCCAAAACGGGAACCTGCCCCCTCCTGTAGACTGTTAGTCCGAGATAGACTGTGGCCCCCCCCCAGTCCGGTCTTGTAACTCTGTTTAATGATATTGTCAGTCCCATGGTACATGTATTTATGTTTGAACACGATTTGGAGTAATTTTTTTAACATTCATAACCGGAAATTGGGTACAAGTTGGAAAAGCTACGAGTTGACATGGAATCTGTAAATCGTTCCATATTACTGTGCATTCGATTTTCTGCCGATTTAACCATGTATTGGTTTCCAGTGCATGGAATTTTAGGCATTAGTGATATGGAAAAAAATACTGCTATTTCTACTAGAGGTGAAACGATTCACCGAATTTTCGATGAACCGCAATATTTTCATCTAGTTCGATTGTCGATTCATTTGATCCGTATTTCGGTTCGGATTCGGTCCGGAATGTTCCGGTAGTTAGAATGACTTTTTTTGCAAATTAAATTACGTTTTACAAATTAAGTTTGTTTATCGTACAAAGTTAACATGGGTACGTCGGAAAATGCTGAAGAACTTGAAGTGGCAATGGAGCTACAGGGCAAACCCAAATTAATAGATCCACCTGCTTCCTTTAGGTCAGCAGTCGGGAAGTATTTTGGCTTCCCGGAAGTCGATGGAGAGGTTTACAAATCGAAATCTGTTTGTAAAATATGCCGCTTTGCAAGTGTTAACAGTTTCGTACAAAATAAGAACTACAAGTAACATGAATAAATAAACTTGAGTTCTGAGAGTTCATTAAATATTGCAAAACAATGTAAACAGGTTTATATTTCTACATTTCACATAGGGTTGTGCCAAGCAAAAGTGTCTGGGGGTGGTTTACAATAAGTGTACCAAATTCAATCCTTTGAAAGACCCCTTTGCCATTTATTTTATTTGGAACATCCCTAATTATAGTTCGTATAAGGAACATATAAATAACACACAGAGATTAAAAATAAACATAATCTATACAAAAAATCTGACAACACATGGAATAATATACAACATTGAATATGAAAACCAAGCGACTTATTTTAGTTTCTACTCAAAATGTATCGTATCAAAACGTATTGTATCATGACCCTTGTATCGCGATACGCACCGTATCGTAAGGTAGGTGTATCGTTACAGCCCTAATTTCTACCATAGTTGGGACTTTGTCCCATATTACATGCCAACTTTTATCAACTTTCGGACGAAAGGATTTCAATCTCATTATTAGGCAGACCCAACTGTGACTGTGTGTTGCATGCCCATGTTGCTGTAGAGCTCTCGTTGCTTGCTAATATAGAAAATTCGAGAACTTTGTTTTAGATATATTAAGAGCAGGTGCCACCTGAGAAATGAGCACTAGATTGGCTAGTCGGTAAACGGACAGAAACTACAGAGAAAGTCGCAGGACAAAAGTAACACTAACAGGACTTGCCCAGTTAATTCTATTGCAAAGGAGATTTGTTGGGCCGAGATATATCGGGGACGACTTTTTTTTAGGGCCGATCGTTCTTTAGGGGCGAAACAAGAAGGTCTAACATGATTGTCCATTTTTTAAATAAATTAATCGTTCCGTGTAAAGAAGCTGTACGGTTTCCTTTCTATTTTTTTTTGGTTATTTTTAAACTGGATAGTTATTTTTTATTCAAATTAAAAGGTTATTTCCTGTACTTCACTCCGATTGTCCATAATAAAGAAAATGCTTTCGGTGTACATTTCTGATTCAAATGTAGAATTGATATGTCAAAATACTTCAGAATACTCCAAAGATATTTTAAAATAATTTATTACAAATAATTAAGCACAAACTTTGTTATTTTTAGTGCTTTTTTAGAAGCGAAAGCAATCCTAATTTTTCTTCTGCATGTCCAAAATGGCTGATAAACTATTTTTAACTTCCGTTTCCAGTTCCAACAAAGATTTATTTTACATAATATTCAATTCTTTTTGTATTAATACATATTGATTTATTGTAAACATGTTCTCGTCCTGAATATAGCTGAAAAAATGCTTGCTGGATGTTAAACATCAATCAATCAATCAATGTATTAACCACATTTATATCATTAAAAGTGAGCGATACAGGCTATCCCTCGTCTATAACCATCTGTTTAATCTAAACACCAATTGCATTTTATTGAAAAAGCAAAATAATTGAAGTCTTGTGACATGGTCTAACCATCGGTCATGTTGACTATCTATGCATGATACTATTCCATACATAAACACTACCATGTACGACATCTCTCATATCCAATTGTGTTGTTAAATTCTTATGCTATATCCTAGCTGATTAAAATCAGATCTCCATGTAGTCACAAATAAAAAATGTTTACGGAAGGTTAGGTTATTTTTATACAGACATGGCGCTGACTGTTCAAAATTTGCACATACCCAGTAGTTTTTTCTGTTTCTTGTTAATGGTTGGTACCAGCAGAACTGATTGATTGATTGATGATCACTTAATTTCTAGCGGCAAATATTTCGTGCATATTTAGAACAAAAACAAATTCAACAATAATCTCAAACTATACAAAAATTAGGAACAAATTTGTTTTCGAGTTCTCAAAAGAAAGTGGTTTTAGTTTTTAAAAGATATTTGATGATTTAATTGTAGATTTTTGTTAGAACAGCTATCTTTGGCTGGTTTAACAAGGAGAAAAAATTGGAAGAAGAAATTGAGGATACAATAGGGAAACAACAAGTCACATTGAAGGATAGATTACAGGGACTAAAGAAAAGATCGTAAGTATTGTAAAGTACCGATACATCCCCTGGGTATGTTTGAAAAGTTTTCCATATCTGTATACACATGTTAGATGCTTTGACAAAAATTAAAAAAAACGCAACCCAATTTGTTTCCAATTTATTTATGTATTAAGTTCAATCTAATTGAAATTAGATGTTTATTGTATATATATTGACCAATCAGACAACAGTTCTCAGAGTGTGTTCATTTTTAATACCTCAAAAATCGGTAGGTTCATCAATGATTGGTTGGTTGTAAATTTGAAGGCTGACATAACCCTACTTGTGAAGTTAGTGTATCACCAAAAAAGAAAGATACGACAAACATCTAATTTTGATTATTTTGGTAATAATACATTTGTAGATCAGATCATAAACTAAAAAAATAAGAGGGGCCGTCGTGGTCGTGATCGTATGATAGTTGGATTTACAACTACCTATGTAATCAGTACCTATCACCACTAATGTTGTGAATTCGAATCTTGCTCAAGCGAGGTGTACTCAATACAACATTATGTCATAATGTTTGTTAGTGACTTGCGGCCGTTCAGTGGTTTTCTTAGGGTATTCCGCTTTCCTCTACCAATAAAACTGACCGCCACAAAATAAGTGAAATATTGTTGAAAGTGGTGTTAAACACCACTAACCAAACCTAAAAAATAAGCAATACATTTTTGTTTGAATTTCCAATCATAGTAATTATATAAAAGCCTGATTTTAATAGCTAGTAACATGTACAATATATTTCAGAGGTATTCAGACAGTTAAAGGATACAAACCTAGGGATGATGTAGAACAACAGATACAGACTATAGCTAGTAACATGTTTGGTGATTCTGATGATTTGTTAACCATATCTTTGGAGGATAGAACTCAGAAATACAAGGTGATAATAGTCAATATCCCAGAACAAATTAGTTACAAGTATTTTCCTGTTAGCTTTCCTCATATTTTACGGCTGAGAAATTGTTTATATGGGGTTAAACAACAACTCACTCATCCCTCTAGTTTAATACTTTATTACTACCACAGAATATTATTTGAATTGAATTTTGTGCCAAAATTGCAGGATAAATTATATATATATATATATACAATACTTGTGCACTGTCGAAGCATATAGGTAATATGTGTATGAGGCTTAGAAACGGGGGAAAAGATGAAGCTTCGCCAAGCCTTTTCCTGCGTTTCTTGCCGAATACACATATTTACCTATATGCTTCGACAGTGCACATGTATTGTATTTATCCTGCAATTTTAAATCGTAAATAAACGTTTACTGGACGATGATAAAAGTATTTGAAATAATTTTGTGTATGTATTTGAAAACAGTATCCCCCGATTTACATTTGTATGCTCTATTTATAACTGACCAATATCAAAAAAAAATATTGGGCAGGCTATATTGGTCGGTAAATGCTGTCATTGCAGGATAAATTATTTTATTTTGAGACTCATGCATGGCCATCCTAACTCAGTGCAAATATTGTGATGATATCTTCATCAGTTTTTGTTATACTCTTTTTTTTACTTGGTTAATCAGCTTTTTGACATTGGACGTGACAAACAGAAATATGTAGAAGGATGAAAAAAACATTTTCTATAAAATAAGGCTCTTACTGTTAATGTTTGTTTTTTTTCTACCAAAGTATTATGAAAAAAATTGGGAACAGGTAAGAAGAGTTTGAAGATACAAAAGGGGTAATCAAATTCCGTAAATCGAAGAACTTCTGAAGAACAGACAATACAATGACCAAAAGAAAGTGGACAAACAACGATATACAAAACACTACAAAGAAAATTAAAGAGAGAGCAGCATGAACCACACTAAAAACCGGGGGTGAGCTTAGGTGCTCTGGAAAGGTTAGTAGTTCCTGCTCCACTAGTGACACCCCTAATAATCTATACTAGAATGATCTTGATGAAGCCAAAACTTATCTTTTTTAATTATGTATAATTTTGTTTTCAGTTTCTGACAAGATGTCAGAAAGAATTTGATCACGTTGTGACAAATATGGACTTAAGTTCTATGAACACTGTTAAAGACGTCATGACCTACTTTAATACTGAGGTCAAGGACACATGTGCTTATGAAGACTTAACCAAGTTAAATTTACCTAAAAATCTACACATTAACCTGGAATATTCTAATGTTCAACTGCAGTCAGATCCAGATGATGAAAAGGATGAGATGTTTAGGGAACCAGTAACAGAACTGAAATATCGTAGAAAATACAAGGCACATATAAACAAAGAGTTAGAGGTGTTACAACATTAATAACAATTGTGTCATTGATTTGTTTTATGTGTACACTACTTTATTAAAATGAACATTATTACATATAGGAGTTATAGTTCACTGACATGTCTCCAACCCTGCCGTCGTGGTAGTTGGATTTTCAACTACCTGTGCACTCGGTGCATTTCACCACTACCATTGTGAGTTTGAACCCTGTTCATGGCGAGATGTACTCAATACAACATTATGTGATAAAGTTTCATCAGTGACTTGCGACAGGTCGGTGGTTTTGTCTTGATGCTCCGGTTTCTTCCACCAATAAAACTGACTGCCACGATATAACTGAATTATTGTTGAAAGTGGTGTTAAACACCATAAACCACCACCCAACCCTGCCACCAATTGCAACAACAATTTAGAAACAGGGGAAGTAACAACAAATAATATATTGTAGCTCCACTGTTTACTGAAGCTATTACATATCCAGTGTCATATTGTATCTTAATTTCTATTACAAAATAAAAGGTTCCCATGTCCGGTATAATTCAAAGATGGTCCACAAACATATCCCTGCGGACGAATCTGGAGAAAAAGTTTTTTGGCACACTTTGGTAGCCAGTTTGGGGTAGAAAAATGTTTATTCAAACTGGCAACTGATACTCCTCCATTTACATATACAGATAAATATTGTTTTTATTAATTTTGGAAAGAAATAATGGAAATACTAGCTCGACATGTTTAAAAACAAGATATTTATTTTGTTTAGACGCTCTATATCATTGGTTGTATTAGTACACCAGAGAATGTCGTAAACTGTTCTGTTGAGTCCCCATAAATGTTAGATTTACCAATTGCATCTCCTCTGTGCTTCATCCACACCATATCACCTACTTCCATAGTAACCATGACCATTTGAGTGCTGATATCTGTGTTGCTATAAGAGTACAAATAAGCTATCGCCTTTCCATTCTTTACAATATCAATGTGAGCATAATAACCTGCATGTGTAAAAAGAGATCCGGAAATAAGATATAGTCCTTTAACTGGTGCGGTAAAATGGCCGTGGCGAACATCAAAACCATTCCCGATGTTTGTCACCACTTTATCAAACTCCACTGGTTGATCTTGACCAAGATTAATGCTGTGTTGAAGACCCACTGAAAATGCTACAAGTGTCGTTGGTGCTGTAATTAAATGAAGACCATTCGTTTTATTTATATCTTATTATTTGGACAGACTTTTCAACAAACTGTCAGAGTATGAGAAATACTGGTTTATTGATTAAGGCAAGCTTTATATCCCTTTTGTTAAAGGTCATGAATTGAAGTAAAGACCCCTTAATGGGGACTGATTTGATTGATGTTTAATGTCACTTGAATAGTACAGTCAAACCTGTATATAAAGCCCCCTAAGCAGTT
Source organism: Gigantidas platifrons (assembly GCA_002080005.1). NCBI lineage: Eukaryota > Metazoa > Mollusca > Bivalvia > Mytilida > Modiolidae > Gigantidas > Gigantidas platifrons. The sequence continues at coordinate 43,365 of MJUT01048195.1, read as the reverse complement.
GCCCTTTATATACAGGTTAAAATTATATGCACTATTCATTAATGGAAAAAATGAGACTGCCATTTATAGACAGTGATTTGTTTTAATATTTATACAGGTGCCCTTTAAGGTGGTACCATACATTTCAGGTAAAATTTGATCTGTTCGTTTAATTTTCTTATTTTTTTTGGCAGTGTGTTTGAATATATCCACTGTAATAAATATCAAAATTTTAACAAATTCCAACCAACAGACTCAGAGCTATAAATTCACTAGCCACATAGCAGCTTTTCTCTCTGTGGTTTTGATCACCAGGATGCTTGAAATCTGGATACAAGCATCATGTGATCAAAACGTTTTAACTGATATTAAAGAGTTATCTCCCTGTAGTGTTAGGTACCACCTTAAGGCAGGTTTGACTGTATTTCATTTACATGCATATATTAATGGGCAAATCTAATCATGTCAGACCTTTGATTGCTCCCCTTATCTGCTGTATGCAGACATATCAGAAAAAAGGGGGGTTAAAGATTAAATTTTAATTAGGATATTATTGAGCAAGTAAGTAAGTAAATTTTATTTAAAGTCGGCACATATATACATTTAACAAATAACATGAGCTACATGAAACTGTTAAAACCGACTATAACATATGTACAAGCAAACATAATATTTGTTGAAACAGGCAAGCATAGATAAAGCAAATATGAGCACATAAAACAAGTTAATATTGATAGGAGGCATGAAGAAGAGACAATGTATGGATGCTTTGTAACAAATAAAAAAGGGGGATAATAGATATGGTTGGAATATTTGACCTTGGGGGAGGCCAGCAATGATCACTCAAAACAAATTTATTTGTATATTAGAAGCTGTTACTAGTTGCCTTATGTACAACAGTGAGGCATTCTGCAAACCATAGCCCATTCTTGGGGCAAATCGTGGATCTACAATGTCCTATTCCTAAGCGAAATGTTGTTGAAAGTGGCATTAAACACCATAAAACCAAACGAAACTATTCCTAAGCTTAACCCAATACTAGCCATAACCTTAAACTCCAGCGATAACCATAATGCTGATATATAATTAGCACAGAATGATATAAGTTTGACACTTGCCTAACATATGCCATGGCCTGCTCTAAGTCTCTACACTAACTTAAATATAGTCCTAATCGCTGGACGTTAAACACCAACCAATCAATCAATCAACCTAACCAAGGTATTAAATATAACTCAAATGGTTTAAACTTATGCATAACTCTTATTCCTATTGATAATACTATAACATCTAATCATAGATCTAACCAAGACTTTTTGTCGTTGCCTAAACAATATACCCATTGCTTGGTCCTTATACTAATATTAGGTTTAGTTCAATTACTAAAACTTTCTAAGCTCCAACATTAAACAATGCTTAACCCTAACACTAACTCCATATTTTGCTCTACTGCTAAACCCAGACCTATCCCAAACACTAATCACAGACTTTGCCCCAACACTAAACCCAGTTTAAGCAACAACAAAAAACCTAGTCTTATACATAACGTTAACCCTCAGCCCAACACCTAAGTACCCAGACTTAGTTCTAACACTTAACCCATGCCTAGCCCTAATATTAAACCCAGGTTAGGCCTTGCATATCAGATGATGTTCATGCATGTGCCACTAGCGGAGCAGGAACTGATTACCTTTCATAGCATCTGTAGTAACCCCGCCCCCAGGTTTTACAGTATGGTTCATGATGCTCATCTTTAGTTGTCCTATGTAGTGGTTTGTTGATCATGTTTGTTTCTTTTTTTATGCCCCCGCGACTATTGGTCATATTGTTTTACCCCTGTCCGTCCGTCCGTCACACTATAGTATGCATAGTTTGTCCCGCTAACTCCTCCAGTTTTGGAGCTACAGCTTTAAAATTGTGTAGGATGTTTATACACATAATGGAGGTGTGCATGTGCACAGGATTTTGATTTTCATCAAATATTTGCAAAATGACAGGTAGTTGGACTTAGTCATTTTGTTTGTCTGTCCGGATATAAATACATGTTTTGTCCGGCTATCTCCTCCTACAGTTTTGGAGCTACAGCTTTAATATTTTGTAGGATGTTTATACACATCATGGAGGTGTGCATGTTCACAGGATTTTGATTTTCATCAAATATTCTCAAAATGACAGGTAGTTGGACTTTTCATTTATGCCTCCATATAGGATATATGGTTTGTCCGGCGAACTCCTCCTACAGTTTTTGAGCTAGACCTTTTATATTTTGTAGACAGTTTTTAGTACCAACACTGAAGGTGTGCATATTATATGGATTTTTATTTTCATTTTTTTTTTTACAAAATTATGCTTATATGAACTTAGCCATTGAAACCTGTTAACGTGTAAACAACGCTCCTTATACTTGCGGGTCCCTCCGGGCACTCCTGCTTCCTCTGCCACGATATGGCTGAAATACTGCTGGAAATGGCGTTAAACCCCAATCAATCAATCAATCGAACATCACATTGTTAGGTACAGATTCATTTATTTCAGTCATTTCTGCTTGATGCTGAATAAGCAAAACATTGGTTTACCCTTTTGCAATTATAACTGCGGGGGTCTTGTATGTGTCTTACAGACACAAACCCCTTTTAAAGTCTATACGTAAGTTTTCTACATCATACCCGTAAGTTTTCTACATCATACCCGATGAATAATATACCATTCCTTCAAATTAAGTTATATTGAAAATCCATTTTGGCTCTTCAAGACGTTTTCTTTGCATTATACCCCTACACATTCCTTAGAACCAAGCCAAAAGTTAAGGTAGTAAATTGGAATTGAGGGTGAGGGTTTGAGGTGGATAAGGTTGAGACGGGGGCATTCAATTTTCTAGTTTTCTTTTGGACTTTGTTTTATCTGTCCATCTTCGATTTACTCCTCCTGATTAACGAGTTGGTATATTTTCTTATGGTCCATTTAAGGTTTTTCATTTGAAATATAGCACAACAGGATACTATTTTGCCTTACATATTCAAACTTTCCTTACAACGGACCTTATCTTGATCTCGAGTTCGTTAGAATTAGTTCATATTCAATGCTTCCGGTTTGATTTGGACTGATAAAGATACCGTATGCATATTATATAGATGTGTTGTGTAAATAAAAGGCCGTTGCTATTTGTCCGGACCCGGACAAATAGCTTATACATCTTACATTGGCTATTTGTCCGGACTTGATAAGTGAATTTGTTATGTTCCTAGCTATGAATTGTTATGATTTATGTGTGAAAAAAGTAGGATTTTTTTTTAATACAAGTAATTTCTTTGATAGCATAAATTAATGGAAACATGCAAAATCCATAATATAATAACTCTAAAGGCTATTATTGAATATATAAGTAAAAGTGAGGAAAGAAATCAAAACACGAAATAAATAACACTCCACAACTAGACAGGTTGAAATATTGAATAGCATTCAGAGTTAGTTGAAGTTGGATTGCTGTTTGTGATATGCCAATAGTACATCTATTTTGCATGCTTGTTTAAATGTAATTACTATGATCATATGTAGTGCATGATATAAGTTGTTTTAATGTTAATTTATATGTTTTTATATTCAGTAAAAAGCTCTCTAGAGCCGTTATGTTATTATACCTATGTCAATGCTTTATTGTATGTGCTTTGCTATTTAACATTTTAATGCTTATGTGAATGTATGTTTGCTTACATTGTTTATGTATTGTATGATGTATGTTTTATTCTTGTCATTGTCGGTTTCAAAAGCTCAGTAGAGCTTGTGTTTGTATATGTTTTCATGCACCGACTTTTAATAAAGCTTTATTTATTTATTTTATTCATGTGGTGCAGAAGCTGCACAAATATCGAGCGAAATTGCAATTACTGACGATGAGACGGAGGACGAATCATGTGCAACAGAATGTAGAAACAACCCTACAGAGGAGAAAGAAATCGCATTAACATTTATTGTCTTGCCTCCAGTTATGAAAAACCGTGGTCGCCCGAAAGATTCAAAATAAACTGTTGCTGGGTTACCGAAGAAGCGCAAACGCAATGAAAACAGAAATGTTACAGCTTTTTCACTTAAACCTGCAAAGGAAGTTGAGGAAATTATTTTGAAATGGCTCGTTCCAAATGACATTGCCCGTAAAGCAGTAACAGACAGCTTTCAAATATCTGCGGACTATGTTGAAAAAAATGCAGACCTTGTATCAAGTGCCGTTACAGATACCGATGTGGACATCAATTTAGTGAAGAAACATTTTACAAGAGATGGTTGGAAGTGTTTGAAAAAAGTGTTAGCCAAAAAGTTGAAGAAGCCCTTGTACATTTGCATTGTTTGTTCAAAAGACGCTGGTCAACATGGTCAAAGTATTATGTGCAACTCTTGTTTGGAGTGGTATCATGTAACATGCGCCCGTTTGAAAAATCCTCCAAAATTGAAGTTTTGGTTTTGCTCATTTTGCAAAGAGTAAATTTTTCGTACATTTCACATGAAAGTTTGTGTAATCAATTAAGAGAACTGTACTTTTCATGTGTAGATTTTCCACAACTTTTTAATATTTATTGAATTAAAGACAGTGCACATGTAACTGTATTATAACAATGTAAAGTGTACATATTTATCTAATATTAAATTATTTCTGTAAGATGTCATATTTTTCAGTACTATTTCTAAGTACATTAAAGGTCCGGACAAATAGCCAAAACATGATGTATAGGCTATTGGTCCGAGTCCGGACGAATAGCCCACTGACTATTTGTTCGGGTCCGGACAAATAGCCACATCGAATAATTTATGAGGATACAATTTATTGCAAAACAGTGTAGTTTTATGACAAAAGTGTGATGTTTAGTCTTCAATTTATAAAAAAAATGTAACGAATCAACTGTGGGCCGGATTGGGCACAGGGACTCGGATAACTATTTCTGAAAAATTTCTACGAGATTGCCATTGCCCGAGAGCGCATATTTGTCAGAAATAGTTATCCGAGTCCCTGGGGCTGGGGACCGGATCGTCGTGACTTCATGGTCGTTCTGTATAAATGCTTTACAATCTATTTCTACGTACTATTAGTTGCCTGTGGTAGTAACAGTCTCTTCTTTAGGAGGTTAGTGTCTGTATTGGTTTCTATTGCTGCCAGTATGGTCTCGTATTTCGTGAGTATGTCAATATTTTTCTTCGTGAGGTCATTCATTTGTTTCCTAAGGTCACTTACTTCCTTCTTCAGTATGCGAATATCTGAATCGCAGTTGGCTGAAAAAAAACATGTTAAATGTCTTATTATCTATATGTTTAAGTTCAAATAATCGGGACCATCGTGGTCGTGATAGCATGATAGTTGGATTTATAACTACCTGTGCAATTAGTGCATATCGCCACTAACGTTGTGAGTTCGAACTCCGTTCATGGTGACTGCGAGGTGTACTGGGTACAACATTTTGTACGAACTTGACCTCAAATGAGATCTTCAAATTGGCTATAGTCGGAATTTTAACCGAAAATCTGTTGTAGGATGGGAAAATCTTTTTAAATCCGTAGTTATGAATGAAGTTTATAATAATCAGCCACGCCTCCAAGCAGTTAAGCAAATTATCTTACTTATAGCTACATTATGAATGAAGTTTATAGTAATTAGCCACGCCTCCAAGCAGTTAAACAAATTCTTTTATTTATAGCTACACAAAAAATAGATAAACACACATATCAACTTGTATCGGTCAACGCATTGGGTTTAGCACACCAAACAATACAATTTTATGCAATCAAGTTCGTACAGAAATATTATCAGTCTTAAAATGGGAGACATTGACATCTAAAAGGTAGTGAATCAATTGTACGGTTCCAGCCTCGCTGTCACCGTACAATTGATTCACTACCTTTTAAATGTCTATGTCTCCCATTTTAAGGCTGATAATATATAATGTGATAAAGTTTGTCAGTGACTTGCGACAGGTAGATGATATTCTCCGGATACCCCGGTTTCCTCCACCAATAAAACTGACCACCACGATATAACTGAAATATTGTTGAAAGTGGCGTTTAAACCCCATAAACCAAACCATCAAATCATCGACGAATAAAAGCTTGAAACGTTCTCAGATTTATACTTGTCGAAAAAAATGTTTTAGTTATATTACTTGTAATTAACGTCAAGCGAGCAGTATTTCAGTTGTATTCATGACACGAGAATAGTAACTTTGAGTAATAAAAACTAAAAAGGATGCATTGTGTGGGTCTATGGGAGAATGGTATAGATTGCCACTGTTAAAAGATGGTATAATGGATATGATCGGAACATTTTGTACTGCTAAAAGTCACCAACCACCCAGTCAATTAAAAGTTAGATGATTTTTTGTTTCGGAAGTGTAAATAGTCCCTGCTGTGGTAGTTTACATAATGTCACCTTATGTGGGGATATCGTTAGATGTTATTCTTCCGCCAGTAAAAAAAAAGATCCAACAAATATCTAATTTCAATTACAATGCCAACCATAGGGAACTGTTGCTGGTTTGGAGCCTCTGTAAGTTTTCGTACAGGAGCGTAGCATTACCTACACACGAGGAACTGCTGTGTTGTGTTTTGATTCGTCCGACGTTAACTAATCTCGCAGACGGCCATTTCGGTCCGTTTTTTTTAATCAGGATAGTGTGTACGAGTGGAGATATATGTACATGTATATCTTTGGACTGTTGTGTCGGTGATTTAGAACTATAAAAATCTAAATCAATGTGTTTGTGTTATAGGTGAAAAATTGCACATTAATTGGCGTTAAATGACTTACTCACTAGGATATATATATGTAACTTAATGGAACAAGATTTCAGTAAGACATTCAGGCCTTACAGATAAATAGAAATGTCCTACCATAATGTCCTAGTATATACATGTAGATAAACAAAGCAGCTTATCGGACTATGGATATTTGATGGAATAAACTTGGAGCATTATATAATATATCTACATGTTTATTTTCACGCTAAACAAGGATTTATTAGTACACTATTATAGTATACTAGATACAAATCCTTGCGCTAAAGAGCAAATTATATTATAACTAGAGGAATCAGACATGAGAGGTCGGAATCTGCAACTTTCCGTCTATTCCTTTGCAGTAATCTAGAGTACTTTTACAGATCCAAACTTTCGAATAGAAGACAACCCGTGTAATATTTAAACATTGATGTTTTTACACAGCCTCGTGATCATGCCTCTACCACAGGTACTTGACTTCTGGACCCCCCCCCCTTTTTCCACAAAGTTGAATTTCACTAAATTTATTTTCCCCCTTAAATACGTGTATTAAACATGTTAAATAAATTTAGTGAAATTCAACTTTGTGGAAAAAGGGGGTCATCCGGGAAAAGAGGGGTCCAGACGTCGAGTGTCTGTGGTCTCTATTGCTTCATCTGTCTTATATAATTTGATAATATTGAGTGAACGTCTTACTTTTGTTGTTGTTTCTGTCTGTATCTGATCTTACAGTGGCCAGAACACCAATAACGAGTAGAGTCCCAATTAGAACCATGTTGCAAGTCTTTTAACAGGTAAGAAAGTTTATCTGATAAGAAGTCGGTAAACGGTGTCCTTTATGAAATGTGCCTTCGCGTTTTAAGCGTAATGTAACTTCCCTTTTGACACTACATATGACGACAGGACATTCAGTGTGGTCAGTATTTTTAAATTTGGCATTGAATTTCCAATTATAATTATCACAACCAAGGATTTATATATAAATCCTTGTCACAACTTATAAAAGAATAAATTTAAAATGCAGACATTCCATTGTTCCTGTAAAAATATACTGCATTAAGTAATAGTCGAGTTTGTTGTTTGAAAGTTCATTGGCATGTACAAGATATTTAACCATTTTTACTAAATGTCCTGACGTCATATAGAGTTAAAAAAAAAGAAAAAAAAAAAGAAGGAATCCACAATTGACCCACAATACACTTTAAACTTAACATAGCTTAGAAATCTAAGAATTTTCTAGGATAGGTATATATTAGAAGTAGAAAAAGGATTAACAATCCAATAGTATAGTATTTTCACAGTAACAAGTTTTACACATTACGAATGCTAAAAAGATCACTGCTTTTAGTGTCAATTTGGCATCAAGGGGTAGATCGGACCGTCGTGGTCGTGATCGTATGGGAGTTGGATTTACAACTACCTGTGCAATCAGTGCCTATCACCACCAAAGTTGCGAGTTCGAACCCCATTCTTGACGAGGTGTACTCGATGCAACATTATGTGATAAAGTTTGTCAGTGACTTGCGACAAGACAGTGGTTTTCTCCGGGTACTCACCCACAGGAAAGTTTGAAGGTACCAATGGGGTAATAAATACAATCAGAAGCCGTAAATCGAAGGACAGACAACACAATGGCCAAACGAAAAATGACAAACAATGATCTACAATACATTACACAGAATGCTTGTTTGAAAAGTTTTCCATTTCTGTATACATGTTAGATGCTTTGACAAAAATTAAAAAGACGAAACCCAATTTTTTCCCTCAATTCATTTATGTATTACGTTCAATCTAATTGAAATTATATGTTTATTGTATAATTTTTTATATTTTTTTGGCGACACACTTAACATCTAACGACATCCCATATAGGGTCATGTCAGCTGACCTTTCATTCATACTCGACCATTCAATCACATACAAGACAGTTAAATATATTGCCCAATCAGACAACAGCTCTCAGAGTGTGTTCATTTTTAAATTGGTAGTTTTATCACTGATTGGTTGGTTGTAAATATGAGGCCGACTTTGACCCCATTTGCGAAGTTAGTGTATCACAAAAAATATACAGAAATATATAACAAACATCTAATTTTTATTATTTTGGTGGAGGTTGTCGCTGAAGCACACGTTTATCCAGCTGATCCCATAGGTGTTTAATGGGATGCAAATCAGGCGATTTGGAAGGCCATGGAAGCACATTGTTATTGTTCTGCTCAAGGTAGTCCATTGCTACACGCACTGTGTGTGGCCTAGCACTGTCCTGTTGGAATAACTCCCTCTGTCGGTCAATTACATGCATTAGGTCTGTTTTGCGGTCATTTGAAATAGCCGCCCACATCATGACACTACCTCCACTGAAGTTATCCACTTCCTGAGCACAGGAGGAAGAGAAACGTTCATTCCAGCGCCTATATGTAACGTATTTTGCCATCACGTTTCTGCAGCACAAAACGAGACTCGTCGCTGAACCAAATTCTTCGCCAGTTTCGGAATGTCCAACCCCTTAATCTGTTGCACCAACGGACTCTTTCACGTCTGTGTAATGGCGTAAATACCGCTCCGAAATACGGCCTTTTGGGTCTAATGCCATACTGTCGAAGCCGGCTGGGGACTGTTTGTGAGCTGATTCTTCGCAATCCCGGCTGCAGTGGTTGATGCGGCAACGGTTCGATTCCCTACATGAAAGACCCGGAGGTATCGATCTTGCCCATGAGAGGCCATCCACTCCTTTGGCGGTCATTCGTTGAACCAGTTTGTTGGAATCTGTTTTAGGGCCTGGAAATGGTGCTCTGGTTAATATTCAGAGTTCGTGCTACCTGATTTTGGGATTCTCAGGCTTGGAGACGACTGATAGCGATATTTCGAGTCGCAGGGTCTAACCCACGTGGTCAAACCTTGGCATGGCAGCACATCAACTTAGTAATAAAAGTCAAGCTTCAAACTTGGTCCTTTTATACGCTTTAGTTTAACAGCTGAATTAACCACGAAATGCCCGTGAAAAACGTTACTTAATTTTCGGTGCGATACATGGGATATTCATTTTTCAGAGGCACTGTGCACATGTGGCAGAGAGCCAAATCTAATATTCCTCATTTATATTAACGTATGCCGACTGTCTGTTGAAAAACACGCCCACCAAAGATAACAAATATGTTGTCAATCAAAAACTCGAGCATGTACGTTGAAGATATCAGTTTCTAAATAATTAAAGTATTATTAAAACGAGAATTCCAAACTTCCGTTTTTACTTTTACTTTCACTTTGAATTTCTGTCATCCGAACAATAATTCCGATAACGATAGTTTTGGGTCTATTTTGTTAAAAAAAGAACACCAATCGTATATTTTGTAGCATAACTGTTTAATGATAGCTTAAACAAATCATTTATGGACAGTTAAAATTTTTCAAAAAAAAACGTAGACAATATCCCTTTAACGTTACATATGTTGCATAATTAAGTATGGCTCCACGTAATTAGGATCATGCAAAATCAAGAAAAAGTGATTTACCTTATGTCACCAATTCTCTCAATATTTTGTTATATGATGTATTTTGAGTAAAAATAAATGTATATTCAAAGACAAGTGTTTATTGTCCCCCAACGCTTCGTCGAAGGGGACTATAGAAATGGGTGTCGTCCGTCCGTCCGTCCGTGTGCTTGGTTTCCAGATGATAACTTGTGAATGAAAAGTCAGATTGAAGCTAGGTGTGGTATGTAAGTGTATCTTATGAAGAACTAGGTCAAGTTCGATAATGACAATTTTTCGACTATTTTTACTAGAGTTATGCCCCTTTTTATACCTCAAAATTGCTAAATATTTGGTTTCCAGATGACAACTTGGGAACAAATTATCAGATTGAAACTAGATTTGGTATGTAAGTGTATCTAATGAATATCTAGGTCAAGTTCGATAGCGATCGTTTTTCGACAAATCTTACCAGAGTTACATCCCTTTTTATACTTCGTCCGTGTGTCCCGAATTGGTTTCCAGATGATAACTTGTAAAAAAACAAGTCAGATTGAAGCTAGGTGTGGCATGTAAGTGTATCTTATAAATATCTAGGTCAAGTTCGATAATGACAATTTTTCAACAATTTTTACTAGAGTTATGCCCCTTTTTATACCTCAAAATTGCTAAATATTTGGTTTCCAGATGATAACTTGGGAACAAATAGTCAGATTGAAACTAGGTTTGGTATGAAAGTGTATCTCATGAATATCTATGTCAAGGTTTGATAGCGATCATTTTTCGACAAATCTTACCAGAGTTACATCCCTTTTTATACTTCGTCCGTGTGTCCCGAATAGGTTTCCAGATGATAACTTGTGAATAAAAAGTCAGATTGAAGCTAGGTGTGGCATGTAAGTGTATCTTATGAATATCTAGGTCAAGTTCGATAATGACAATTTTTCAACAATTTTTACTAGAGTTATGCCCCTTTTTATACCTCAAAATTGCCAAATATTTGGTTTCCAAATTATAACTTGTGAACAAAAAGTCAGATTGAAACTAGGTTTGGTATGTAAATGTAACTCATGAATATGTAGGTCAAATTCGATAATGATGATTTTTCAGCAAATCTAACCAGAGTTACTCCCCCTTTTTTTCTAACTTCAAAATGGTCCTTGGGTGGTCCCCTTTCAGATTTATTTAAGTGAGATGAGTGATACAAGCTCACCTGAACCTCTAGTTTACAGTACTTTCAAAATTTAATCTTACCATATAACCTTGGCGTCGGGGGACCAGTGGCCAACGACCTTTTATTTATGATATTTTTGCTATTATACCCAAATTAAAATCAGATTGGTCACATTTTTTTTCCTTGACCTTTTTCAACCCTTAGCCCTCCTTCTATTTCCCACACTTACATAACCCCCTTCCCCAACTTTAACCTTGTCCTTTTCCCCAACATTAAGTCCCCTTTCCTAAACCTTAACCCTTCCTTTTCCCTTAGCTCTCCATCTTTTCTCACCGCTAACCCTCCCCTTTGCCCTTAAACCGTCCCTTTTCCCTCGCCATTTTCCCGCCGTTAACCCTTCCTTTCCCCTCCCCTTTCACCATCCTCAACCCTCCCCCTTTCCCTTTCCCTTCAGAACTTCTACAATGTCAATAATATATACGATTTATTTACAAAAATCGCAGGCGACACAATTTTGAAATTTTTAAAAGAAATTGATTTATATACACATAGTTATACAACATATGTCTTAAATATTTGGTTTTGTCTTTTTAATGGTTCTTTTATTGTATATATAATCTAATTGTTAATAGACAAGTATGTTTCATGTTTTATTTCTAAGGGTCTTGTAGGTGTCTAAGAATTTGTTCACGCCAAGATATAGCAGAAATATTGCTAAGGTTGGCGTTAAGCACTAATCAATTAATCAATCATTCTTAACCCTCTTTCTTTTCACACCCTTAATCCCTTCCGTCTCCCCTTTTTCCCCCACCCTTCTCTATTTACCCTTTTTCCCTACCTTAATCCATCTTTAACCTTCCCTCTTTCCACCCTTACCGCTTCTTTTCCCACACCTTACCCCTTCCCTCCTCATTTCCACCCTTAACTCTTCCCCCCTCTTTTCCACCCTTAACCCTTCCCCCTTTTTCCATCCTCAACCCTCCCCACTTCCACCCTTAACCTTTCCCTTTTTCCCAATGCCTAAATACAAACCCCACTCCTCCCTTTACCCCTATTCAGGGGCTGACCCTTATTCAGGGTACCAGTAATATACTTATTGGTGTTACTAGGCTCAACATTAAGCCCATTAACATAACATCTATAAGTGAGAACTGGATTTGCAAAGGAAAAAAATGTAATATAAGATATTATAAAATCAATGATATTTGTATAAAAGAGGTAAAATTGACATATGATTTTAGCAAAGAAACTATTATGTAAAAGGTGAATTACAATAAACATTTGTTAAATACATTCAGCTTGTCATTATAGAATTTGTTCATATTTCAGCTTTTGACAAACATGTCTTGAAAAAATGCTAAGTTTGAATTTTCTAAATTCTATTTCTAAAGAAGGGCAGTAATTATTTTATTTATAGGTCTAAATGTTCATGTAATTTCTTTACTTTGCTGTAGGGCATATGTACAGTTAGTTAATTTATACTCACTTTGATAATAATATAAATTCAATGCTAATTTTCTTACATTATAAAAAGGTAAATATATTGTAAACATTTATGAAATAAGATGGATATTATGGATGTTTATGTGTTCAGTTTGTGATTTCAGGGCATCTATTGTTATACTTTTCTTGAATGGAGCCAAGTGCTAGAATGATACACGCACGTTTATCGTTAATTTGATACTTATTTACATTTTGTACATGTATATATATAAATAATTAGCGGAAATTCACGAAACAAAAATGGAAAAGGGTACACATTGTTGGTTAAAGACAAATGATACCGTGGGGTAAACTTAAGTGTAAATTAATAATGACATTGTCCATCGCGTATATATATATCGTGCCCATGCGATAAGACGGCACTGGATCATACGAAGGCCCCCAGTGGAGATAGACACTGATTGTAGATAGGTAGTTGTAATTCAAAGTATGTGAACGGTGGAGAATTATCAAAGTAATCAAATAATATCGCATCCTGTCAATATGTATATCGGTTGTCATAATTTTTTGTCTTGATGGTAGAGTTGAGTCTGATATATTTTTTTTCTTTCGTTCACTTTTCAATTTTTGTACATTTATCAAGTTGTGTAGTCAATTTTCACTTTCCGTTTTATTCCTTAGAATTTTTTTTTATTTTCCAATTCATTGTTTACATCTTTTCTTTATTTCACATGGGAAATGCCCTTCAGTGGCATAGCAGCGGCTAAATGAAATGTATGCACAAAGTAATTATCAAAGACGGATGTGCTTATCTTCCGTGTGTGAAAATATCTATTCCCCGGATGTTCTGGCTGTACACGGCTAACATTGTGTTTTTTATTTAAAGCTATAAAACATTATTACAAATAATATTTCAACGCCTTAAGTTTTG
>MJUT01048195.1:17667-29069 GCA_002080005.1 Gigantidas platifrons | reverse complement strand
CTGAACTTCAATGGTTGTATTATGTGATAAAGCAGTTATATAGTGCCAGAACGTCTGCGGTCATTGATCTTAGATTATATAAAGCTTCTATAGAATTAAATAATGTAACGTAGTTGTCTATTTGTAACCTCAAATAATTAAACACAATTAAAAAGACATTTGCTGTATGTAGATATAATGTAAGTAGTCTGTTTACAAAAGAAAACTTGTTGTCACGTGTTCTTATATTCTGTATCATTGCGCTTATTTATCTAAACGCTTTTGTTGTATCAGCGAAGTTATTTTTGCTTCGTTTTTTTTTTCTAATGATGTTATTAAATAACTACATACAATTGTGGCCTAATGAATTTAATCATTACATAGTGGTAAAATCACATAAATGCTTAATTTACTTATTTTTATGTCGTTGTTATGCACTTAATAATCAATGGATTATACATTGGTATCTACTCTGATGATATAATAGGATTTACGTCAAAATAAATACGTTATCAAATGTAGTTTATAATCACGTATAATAGTATACACCTATTTACAGGCTATGAGGACAATATCAAGTTTATTGTCCCCCGAGACACCAACTATTTCCAAACGCGAAGCGGAGGGAAATAGTTGGTGTCGAGGGGGACAATAAACTTACTATTGTCCGAATAGCCAGTAAATAAGTGTTTTATTATACCAAAGGCAATCTAGGAAATCTGAGAAAATATGGCTTTAAAAAAAACACAAATAGAAGTTCTTAATAGTAATATTAAGAAAAAATATCAACAATAAACATGTTTTAACAACAATTCTAACCAGTTTAAAGAATTGATCAACAAGATTAAACTCAATTAAAGCAATCCTCGGAGAGCGAGGCAAGTCGACCTGCTTCAGCAGTAGCTGCGGAACCGTAGCCCTTTATGGTCCTTTTTTTTTTTTGGCGGACCATAGGGCTACGGATTTCACCCTATCAAAAACTTTCGAAAATGTGCGGTGAAAATTCCGCGCACCCTTTTTGCAAATTATTGTCATGAAATCGGGTCCGAGATCGATCAAACATATATGTATCGTTTCGTTAGATATTTTTCTACATTCTTCTATACCTACTTACCTATTAATAATCACTTCCAGCTCATTATTATAACTAATGTCTCATTTGTGACAAGTCCCGCCTACTTCGTCAGCCATCTTGCTACTCCGGTAGTATCGTTCTGAGGTCACTTGATTTTTCCAATTATAACCCTATTTTATTTATCACGTAAGGTAAGTAAGTATAGAAGAATGTAGATAAATATCTAACGAAACGATACATATATGTTTGATCGTTCTCGGACCCGATTTCATGACAATAATTTGCAAAAAGGGTAGGCGGTATTTTCACCGCGCATTTTCGAAAGTTTTTGATATGGTGAAATCCGTAGCCCTATGGTCCGCCAAAAAAAAAGGACCATAAAGGGCTACGGTTCCACAGCTACTTCAGCAGATGCCATGTTATTGTCTGGTAAACAAATAATCGTATCTCTCGGGCATGTAGGTGCATGTACATTAAAACATGAAAGATCCGAACCATAAAAGCGCGGGAAAACGTATGCTGTTTGAACTGAACTATTTCCCTAGGGATAATAGTCATGATCAGTCATCAAAACTATTTAAACAAAATGTGCAAAATAGTAATTTTATCTGCATTTAATTTTATATAGAAAATATATACTGAGGTATAATAACATCATTTATCGTCTGTCGCCGCTCCATAGGACATATTGCTATTCATTTTCCCCACAGGTAATTCGAAACGAAATCCTTCCGGAGCACATGTCGAGTTCATTCCCAGTTTTAACTGGGGTTTTGTTGCTCGGTCTCTAGTTTTCTGTGTAATGTTTTGTAGATAGTTGTTTGTCCTTTTGTCCCTTTTTTCATTTGGCGATTGTGTTGTCTTATCTTCGTCGATTTATGGATTCTGATTACTCCTTTGGTATATATCTTCAAACTCTAAACAATACAAACTGTCAAATCAATTATAATATCAATAATTGTCAATTCTCTTCAAAACTGAATATTCATAATTATCCAGTATTAACATAATTTTCAGTATTTTTATGTAGAAATCTTCGATGCAGTAGTCTTCGATCCAGTATCAACATAATAAAAGGCATACAAAAAGCTGTCAGAATTGATTTTTTTATATTAATAATCCTGGATTATTATTTTTGTTTAAAGCCCAGTCCTGTGTTTTTATTTCAAATTCCCCCCCCACAGGGATATAAAATTGTACCATTAATAATAAATTAATAAATAATAAATTCAGATTTTCTATTTATAATAAATCTCATTTACAAAACCACTGATATTTGTTCAATTTTTAACGCTGCTTTTAGTCGCAACAAATTTATATTTTTCTCTTTAAACTGTCGAAACATAACATTTATTTAATGTAAAATTCACCCTCTTTTTTCCCTTTTTTCTTGTTTAAATCAATGATCAACAATATTCCAGAATCAAACAAATGAATAAATATAACATAGCATCTTTCCTTTACATTGTCAAGATTGTATATTTATAAACTATTGACCTGAGTAACCTTGCTAAACCATGCGGATTCAGTGTGTTTTAAATCGGTCATCCAATCAGGACGCTCATTATTGTCTAAGATAAAAAATACATCGCTAAAATTAGCTGTGAGTATTTCTAAAACTTCAATTCATAAATTTATATATAGAATAGAAATCGGAGATATTTCGTCATAAAACTTCACACATGGTTTTGTCTATCATATTTCTTGAAGACAAACATAAACTTGTATTGCATTTATCAATATTTTATGAGAACCAATAGTTTTTTCAACACCGTATCTGTTCACGTAACTACACATGCTACTCACAGTGACCCGTGACCCAGATTAGCACGTATCAGGAATCTTTTCTGTATATGGTATATAACTAAGGTTCTCCTCCCTCAGGCACATGTGACCGTAGCCTATTTTGGTGATCCTTTGGTTTACTGATGAAGGTTATTCCAGAAACGCGTCGTGTGCACTAAATTAGATATCTACGTTTTTATTACTATCACTGGGTCAATACCTCTGCTGGTGGACTATTAGTCCCCGAGGGTATCATCCGCCCAGTAGTCAATTCTTCGGCACTGACATAGTGTAATAGATATACTGAAATTTACAGTTTCTAAATAATTAAAGTATTATTAAAACTAAAGTTCTCCCTCAGGCATAGATTTTCGTGATCCTATTTAGGCCCTTTGGTTTACTTGCTCGCAAAACTTTTAAAATTATTTGGCTTTCCAACCTTTCGATTTTGAGCGTAACTGATGAAGGTTATTCCAGAAACGAGGTGTGCGCACTAAATTTGATATCTACGTTTTATTCAGAGAATTTTTTGGTAGAATCAGAGTGATGTTTTACAAAATAAGATCTGTCTCTTCCTAGTACAAGGCATTTGCATCTACGTTGGCCATTCCTTTTTATGGACCAACTCCCTTAATTTGTCCTTCAGCTTAGAGTGAGGAATAGTCGTGTAAAGGGTAGAGAAGTGAAACGTTTAATGCTATCGCAGGAGGAGAGGGACCATGATTGTATGTACTCTAACAGATCTTTCGAGATCTTCAGAATCCACATCTCACACCACCTCTCGAGTAACTAGTGTCACAGTAACTCTGAAGCACGGTTTTGACCGCAGATAGAATACATGTTAATAATTTAGAAAGATGTTTCGTGGAGAATTTGGCAGACCCAGCAACATAGCGCTGTTTGAAAGGACACTTGTGTAATTTAGGAATCCAGTAGAGTGATGGCTGATCCAGTTCTTCATCTTTGGTTGAAATTCCAATGGAACATAAAACAGACATATGATTGTCCAGGATTTCCTTTTTCGTAAGTGTCGTCGGGGTGTATGTAGGGTCCCCAAGTGAACTGGCAATACCTAATTCCTTTATCAAGCAGTCTATGTAATGTGATTTACACACAAAAAATATTGTTAGGGGTCTTGTCGGCGGAGACAATAACATATTTGTCATGAAGGAGAGACAGGTGTTTAGCAACATTTGGGTCTTTAAAGATTGATGTAGAGGGAGTGTTCATAGACCCACTGAGTTTAAAAAAAAAATTCTAATCTGTATGAGCGACCTCACACTCTTCGCCTGTTCGGGAAGATTATCTAAGTCCTCTTCACGTTTTGCCCATTGTCTGGAATCCATAAGTATTTTAAAGTTATGTTTCCAGTTGATGGATTTAGGCCCTTTGGCTAGCACATCTCGTAGAAAGGTGTTGTTGATAATTTTAACGTGGCTAGTCGAATAATATATGAATGGGGAAATTGCACAGGTGCAATCAGGAGACTTAGATTTGAAATCGTCAATATTGAGATCACGCAACACGTATTTGTAATTAAACATTTTTGACGATATTGGTCTGGTATAAGCATACAAAATTATAGGCACAGACTGATCCTTAAAATATGGTTTTCTGTGTAATGTTTTGTACATCATTGTTTGTCCTTTATCTTTTGGTCATTGTAGTGTTTCCTTCTTCAACTTACGGCTTCTGACTACCCATTTGGTATCTATTTGGTATAACTATTCTTATTTGCAAATAAACATGCGAAATGAATAAAACACTAGTAATTCTTACTTATGAAGTCTTCCCCGGTTTACAATGAATATAGCCGTGAAACGTTCTCGTGGAAAGCAGGCAAACTTTGAATATATGTAGGTACTAATAGACACAGAATTTGAGAAATCTGTTTAATTAAAGGTTGTTTTTCCACACAAAAACATATTCTATTTTCTCAATTTACTGTCTTTTACAAATGACCACGGATATGTTCCACATGTGGTAAACACTTCCTGTCTTTTCCTCTTTCATGACTTATCGTTCCGCGACGGGTTTCTATTTAGAGTACAACGACAGGTGCTACTAGTGGAGCAGGAACTGTTCACCCTTCTGGAGTTCACCCCCGGATTTTAGTGGAGTTCGTGTTGCTCTTTTTTTTCTTTTTTATTGTGAAATGTTTTGTAGATCGTTGTTTGTCCTTTTTTCGTTTGGCCATTGTGTTATCTGGTCTTCTTCGATTTACGGATAATGATTACCCCTTTGGTATCTTCAAACGCTTCTTACAAAGACATTTAAACAAAGATGGTCAACAATTCCACCAAATATCTACAAAACGAATTTGAATATGAATTTTGGTGTTTAACCCTACTTTCATCAATATTTCAGCTATATCATTGCGACCAGTTTTAGTGGTGGAGGAAGCCGGAGTACCTGTAGAGAACCACCGACCCTGGGCAAGCAACTGGTAAACTTTATCACTTGCGGCTGTGAGTAAAGTACACCCTTTTTTGAAAAAATCTCAGAAAAATAACTCAGCAAAATATGTTGCTTTGAAAAGACTGACAAAGAAGGAAAATTAAACTGATGGCCACTTCAGAGCCTCCCTAAGAAGGAAGAAGGCTGAAGAAATCAAACTATAATGACAGAGAAAAAAGTTGACAGCTATGCCACCAGTGCCATGTAGTAGTGCTGTATCAGAAAGTTCAGATGGTAAGAAGAGTAAAGCAGATCCTTCAATTCAGAAAAAGAAAGAAGCTGTGAAGCAAACACAAGCACAGAGCATGTGTACTATGCTAAACACATTAGATGAAGAAAATAGAACAAACGAAGATAACACATCCCACACATGAAAAAAAGTGAAAAACATTCTGCATCAGCCAACAAAGAAAAGTCATTTTGAAGAAACTTATCAAATCTCCATCAACATCAAAAGTCCTTTCTGGTCAAGGATTAACTCTGACCCCTGACTGCAAGGGAAAATCTTCAAGTAGCAGATGCTATGGTAGAATCAGTGAAAAAATGTATATCTGAAGTAAAAAGCAGTGGTTGAAAGGACAGAGAAAAGCTTCAGAAAAAGAGACTATACCAAGAGCAAGCATTTAGAGCGTCATGGCAACAAAAACAGATCAGGTATCTTCAATCTCATGTAGCTAATGAGGTATCTTTAATCTAAGGTAGCCAAATGGGTATCTTAAATCTAATGTAGCTAATAAGTATCCCAAATCTAAGGTAGCTAATGGGGTATCTTAAATATCAGGTAGCTAATTGGGTATCTTAAAGCTCAGGTAGCTAATTAGGTATCATATATCTCAGGTATCTAATGAGGTATTTTAAATCTAAGGTAGCTAATGAGGTATCTTAAATCTAATGTAGCTAATAAGTATCTCAAATCTAAGGTAGCTAATGGGGTATCTTAAATATCAGGTAGCTAATTGGGTATCTTAAATCTCGGGTAGCTAATTAGGTATCATAAATCTCAGGTAGCTAATCAGGTATTTTAAATTTCTTGTAGCTAATGAGGTATCTTAAATCAAAAACAGATGGAGGTATGTGGTGATGAAATTCATTGAAAACTATGGTTGTGTTCTTTGACAGGAACCAGGTTACTGTACATCCAATGATGTGTTACTACAAAGAAAACCTTGGAGACAAAGTAAATCATGCCATAATTGGCATAAATGAAGAAATTAAACTTGATGCTGATTTAGCTATTGCCTTCGAAAATCGGCCCTTAGAGTCAGTAAAAAATGAAAGGGGGCATATATCAGTCTTAGAAAGCAGGCAACAGTGGTATGAAATTACTTCAAAACATTTCATGGCAATAATGTATGTGACGGCTTGGGTGCCACAGTATATAGTTATTTAATGGGAGTGCAGGCCACAGTATATAGTTATTTAATGGGAGTGCAGGCCACAGTATATAGTTATTTAATGTGCCACAGTATATAGTTATTTAATGTGCCACAGTATATAGTTATTTAATGGGAGTGCAGGCCACAGTATATAGTTATTTAATGGGAGTGCAGGCCACAGTATATAGTTATTTAATGGGAGTGCAGGCCACAGTATATAGTTATTTAATGGGAGTGCAGGCCACAGTATATAGTTATTTAATGGGAGCGCAGGCCACAGTATATAGTTATTTAATGGGAGTGCAGGCCACAGTATATAGTTATTTAATGGGAGTGCAGGCCACAGTATATAGTTATTTAATGGGAGTGCAAGCAATATATCAAAATAGTTTTCATGCGGTATTGGCAAAGACCAATATGTTCTATTGCCCGAGGTCAACGACCGAGGGCAATATAACACTTTGGTCTTTCCAAATACCGAGGAGAAAATTGTTTGATCTATTGCCTGCACTCCCATTAAATAACTGTTTTATTACCAAATTATATTTGTTTTTAGACAGATTGAAAAAAAAATTATTTGTTTCAATATTTAAATATTGCTTAACAATTTTAATAAATAACACAAATTATCTTTTTCATAATAAACATGAAATTCTTATCTGCGTTTGTTTTTAGACTGCGCTCAGGACATATATATGTCCCTGGCTGATAGACTGCGCTCAGGACATATATATATGTCCCTTGGGAAATCATTTACGTTTATTTTCTTTAAGAACAAGTTTGTTAACTTTATTATATTGAACCTCTTTAAAGCTGTAAAATGAAAATCTTGTTTTATTTTATTACGTGGCATTTTGGTCCTGTGATACGGTTCGCATATTAATGCGCCAAAACTACACAAAAAGTAAACAAACATTGACACGGTAGAAAGAGGTGAGAAAAAGAGTCAAACACCGTAAAAGGTGCAAGATAGTAAAATCTGTGACACCCTTGGGTAAGATTTAAATCGTATCCGACTCGGACAAGCCTCGTCCGTTACGATTTAAATCTTACCCTCGGGTGTCACAGATTTTACTATCTTGCACCTCTCCCGGTGTTAGACCCTATATGTCTTTACGGGATCCTGTCTTATTCGTGTTTGTTTTATTGCGTATAGTAGTGTATAAAATACACTTGAGAGAAATTGTAAGGGGCAATCTAGAATAGACAATCGTGCAAATTTGAACTAATCATATTTTTCGCTCCCTACACGGTAAAAACCTCTTGTGTATAATTCGTAAAAGATTTGACCGTATCGGTGGCGTAATAGTTTGCGTGCTCGCATCGAGTGCGATACATCGTGGGTTCGAGCACCAGTCGGATCAAACTAAGGACTATACAATTGGTATTTGTTGCTTCTCCGCTAAGCACGCAGCATTACGGAGAAAGAGCAATAACTGGTTGGCTTGGAATCAGAATAATGTGTCCGAGTGGATCGACATGTCTACCCACGGACTGTTGTTTCAGTGAGCTAGCACTATAAAAATCAAACTCGGTGTGTTGGTCTAGTACAAAGCGGACCTCATCATCATTTTATTGAAAATTAACTTGTTCTCGCCAAGATACAGCTGAAAAAATAATTATTATTTCAAAGGGTCGTCTAGCTATAAAGATTAATTTATATAATTTGCTCACCGAAATACTGCAATGTATGGTGCTAAGCCCCAGCCAATCAACTAGCTTACGTACGGAAATTACATAATTTGTTCACGCCACAATACAGCCGAAATTCTGCTATAGCTGGCATTAAACACAAATCAATCAGTCTAAATAAGAAAATTAATTTACATAATTTATTCATGCCACGATATCACCAAAACATATCTATATTGGACGAATTGGATGTTGTACACCAATTAATTAATTAATAATAATAAAAAAAAACATGGCAACATTTCCGTTTGATTTTAGAAAGATCGTTTTCAATTTTAAATCATATTTGATTAAACTAAAAAGCTGCATCAAAGCATCATACACTTACAATTATATCAGGACAAAGAATAAATATTTGCATTAATAATACTGTCATGAGTACAATGTAATAGTTCTTGTATCTTCATCAGTCCATTTTCTTCTGCATAATCCAATGCTGTTTTTCTGAATATGTCCCTTTTAAATATAGACGCCCCAGTATCAATAAGACGAGATCCTAATGCTAAATAGTCATCTTCGTTTTCAGTAGAAGCAGTTTGACACACAGTTATCAAAGGTGTTGCCATTTCACTATTCCTAGAATTTACATTAACTTTCCTTTCTACGAGTAACATAACTTCCGTAACGTTACAATCGACGATTGCTTCAAATAAATCATGTGATCCGTTATTCAATATGTTGTATGGTGAATAGTCCTTTTTACAGATAAATTTCTTCCATGCCTTTCTTAACCGCAAAAATATAGACATCTTGACTATTTACTGGTACTTATTTATGACAACCACTATACTTGTAGATTAAATATAGTGAACAGAGTCCTAGCTAGTTTGCTAAATTAAACAAACACTGATTTGTGGAAAAGGTCATTTAATCATTATCATAAATTGCAATAAATTGCATATATAAAATTGTTGCATAATATAACATAATCATGACTGAAATTATATAATAATTACATAACATCTGGGACTATTATACTGTATAATAGTCCCAGATAACATCAAATGAATAAATAACATCAAATAGCAAAGGTGGGGACAAAAAAGTGCCCCGTTGAAGATAACTGGTATAATGATCTAAATTAAAATTGGGTGGTAAGGGGGAGGGATTTAAAAAATTTCCAATATAATTTCGAACATCCGAATTGGTCGGCAGTGTGTTTGCAAAAGTACGTGCGATAATTACCGCGTATGCTAAGAATAGATGTTGACCAATCAAAAGTGTAAATTAATTGAACATGCACTGACCGTGTGAATTTACACACATTTTTCGGCAACAGGTTTGCAAAGAAACATGACCACGGATGTTGAAATAGATGTTGACCAATCAGGAGTGCACATTAATCGATCATACACTGACACTGTGAAATAACCGAAATTTTACAGAAATTGCATCATATATAATTATACCAGTAAACAATCATGTGAAATGACCTAAATCTAGAGAAATTGCATAATTAGAAATTGAATCATATATCATTATACCAGTAAATAATCACACGAGGATTAAGAATATTCTTAACATGTAATCAAACAATAATATTTAACATATTAAAAACACAAGTTTTGTAACAAAAACCCAATATTTATATTGTTGACATAAATGATTTTATTGTTCCAAAAAAATAAATTGTATATATAACAAGGTCAAAATCTAGTACATCTTTGTGATCATTCACGGTAGGTTTCCGGGGTTTACTTCGTTGTATGTGAAAATGGTGTCGTTCAACAACTTGCACCATATACTGAAATTCTTCTAGGTTATATTTAACTGTTGTTGTGTCATCTGCTTTATTCTGTCAAATTGAAATTAAAACAAAGATATGTTATTTCATATACACAAAGAAGCTCCATTTAGCATTTCTTTCCGTATTTTAGATCGGAGAGACACCGAAATTAAAAATTAACGGAATTGTTTTGTGGTATCGATTTGTTCTGTTTTTAATCGATTTTCCAATTAGATTACGGAACTGTTCTGACTTGTCATTTTTGTTTTCATATTTATATTATAATTTTCAGAAACATTTATGTATGATGCTGGTACATTATATTAAAAATTAACTGATAAATAGCAAGTTGTAATATTTGTAAAATTTTTGATTTTTTTTTTAAAGAATATTCTAATGGGGCTTTAATTGTATCTGATATTCAGATATATGTGATACTTCTGCTTTTTATTTTGGTGCTGATTTTCCTTTTAATATTGGATTATATGATAATTTTGTTATTACTTGTGGGTTACTATGCAACTTGTAATGGATATTTTATTAAACCTGTTTACATAAATTAAGGATTTAGTTTTCATTTTTAGACTGAGAAATTATGTAAATTTTTCAGCAAGTTTTTAGAATCAGAATGACTTTTGTTTTTTTATCTTCTGAATTATATATCAAGGACAAACATTCAAATGAAGTTAAATTTAGTAATAGTGAGTGCTACATAAATAATACATTAATTACAAATTTTTTCAGGTAATTAATTGCTAGTTTATTATCCCCAATAGACTTTCAGCGGATGTTTGAAATTATTTGATATATATTATTAATATGTGGAAAAGAATGTTATAATATTTACTAATAGTATAAGATAGAATCAATATTAGTGTATGATGATTTTATTTGTTAAATTAACAAAAGGCAAGTGTGGATGTCAATATTTCATATTATTTAACTTTAAAAAAAAAAAAAATCATGGACACAGAGGTCCTGGATTTTTTTTTTAATAAAAAACTATTATGTTACTGACATTAAGTTTCCGGAAATTGGGTTGTCGTATGTCCATATAATAACTTCAAATATACGTGATATCCAGACTCGACGTAGCGATAATTTGTTGTTGACATTTTTCTATATTCAAATAATCCTAGATTATTATTTTTGTTTAAAGTCCGGTACTGTGTTTTTATTTCAAACTCCTCTCATTTACAAAACCACTGATATTTGTTCAATTTTTAACGCTGATTTAATTTGCTTTAGTCGCAACAAATTTATATTTTTCTCTTTAAACTGTCGAAACATAACATTTATTTAACTGTAAAAT
>MJUT01048195.1:0-17320 GCA_002080005.1 Gigantidas platifrons | reverse complement strand
TCAAGATTCTATATTTATAAACTATTGTCCAAGATAAAACAACAATCATCTGCATCAATTTTCCCCGCGAAAAATGGATTAGTCTATTTAAAGTAGGGTCTTAGCCCTCTAATAAAAATAGTGTTCTATATTCGGTATAGCTTATTAGGATTAAACCATGCATAGGTTATAACATAACATGTTCAAAATATGTGCAAGAAGTGAAAAAAGTGTGTATTTTACATTAATCGATGGATTTCAGCAACTTATAACATCCTTTTTCACCCCACTGAAACACATATGGGAAATTCCGAAATTCCAGCGTTTGAGGTGCCCAAAGGGTAAATTCTTGTAAACACCGGCCTCTTTCAATTAAATTTGAAAGATTTTTGTCATTGCAACCCCGTTCACAGTTGCCCAACAGGAGTCCACAGGTCGTCCACGTGTCACAGTTTAGAATAATCCTTCAGGTAATCCTTCAGGACCTTACAGTACCCCGTGACCCACATTAGCACGACTCGCCAATATTTTCTGAATAATGTTGTTTAATAAGTCACGCAAAATATACGTTATAATTAGATTGCACAATTTGAAGATAGATACAGATATTGCACATATAGAAGCTCTTTAAAATTAAAAAGAAACGGTAAGTAATGTGACATTGCTGTTAAAATGGCGTCATGATATAAATGACATCACTCTGCTGAAAGAGCAATAACATCAGGAATTGTACCACACATGAAGTAACGGGAGGGGGGGGGGGAACTATGGGAATGGACAGGAAAGGGGCAAGCCATAAAAACTGACAAACAAAAAACAAAAAACGTTAACAAAACACCCAAAAATCAAACCGGTCAATCTCAAATAGGCTTCCAGTTCCTCTTTATCATTTGGATTTCCCGACACTGCAACAACAGGTTGCAATTCCAAAAAGGACAAACAATGATCTACAAAAGCATTACACAGAAAACACATGACCGAGCAATATGTATATCCGTGAGAAAACGAGGTAGCTATATATATATATAAGTGTCAAACTATGAACAAATTCTTCAGTTACAAATACCCTTCATCGAAAAAGGTACTTGTAAGGCGACACCACAACTGATACCATATCCTAGTGTTCAACTGCTGTAACCATTCCACAAGACCCTTTTACACCCGAGCATGAAAGTGAAACAACCGCAATTAGTTCCAGTTTGTCTAAATTAAGCTACAACGGCCAGTATAAATATACTCTAGAAATTAATGAGTGATTCTGATATCCAAAACACAGATGTAAAGATGAAACTATTGACAGGCACTTGGAAAGATGCTCCCAACTTCCCCTTTCCAACAAGGTTAATTCATTGATCCATTTTTTTTTCATTTCAAAGAAAGGAAAGACATAAAAGTAAACTTTTTTTCATAGGTTCATATATGAATGTCAGAACCAAACAAAGTAACGACAAAAATGAATTCAAAGAGTGTTGATAGAGAAGTCAGGACAGAGGTGAAAAAAAAGGCATCTCTCCTCAGGAAGTTTGGTGATTAATTCTTCCTCCGTCGTCTTTTTCCTGATTAAAACCAAGGTCCCCCCCAGAAAAAAAACCACTAAGGGGTCGTGTGGGAATTAAAAAGAGCTAGCGATTTTGTTTCCATTAATTTCTATTTTCAAATCCTAAAACTTTTGGCACAAATTTTAACTAAACAATACGAAGCAATGAATGCATGCTATTGTCATACTCGTATATAGCTTGATATAATATCTCCTGCATGGCAAAATAGGTAGAAGGCAAAAAGGGAAAACTATATATATATATATACATGTAGATAAACAAAGCAGCTTATCGGACTATAGATATTTGATGGAATAAACTTGGAACATTATATAAGAATTGTCTACATTTTTATGTTCATGCTAAACAAGGATTTACTAGTACACTAGTACCTCCCCCCCACCCCTGACAAGAGTAAGCGGATCATTGATTACTGCAGTTTAGGTAAGTATAGAATTTCGATTACTGCAGGTAGTTCCGGTCAAGTAGTAAGGATTACTTTGGAAATCTCACATGGCAGAGGTAGGAATTTTTCTATACTTTACAAGATTACTTTTAAACAGCAATATATTCAACGTTAAGATATAGCCTATCCAACAATGACATGTTTATAGATTATAATTAAAAGGTCTGTTGATCGAAATGTTTGCCCATTTTTTTTTAAACATTCAACGAAAACGGCGATGGGTATTGTCAAATTTTGTCTTCCGTCAGGGTAAAATGTAGTAATTGACTACAATTCATCAGAAAAAGTAGGCTGCATGTGTTTTCAGACCGGGCATGTCTTCTTCGTGTAACAGCTAATGTTGTTCGATAAAGAAACTGGGTGTTTTTCACGAAAATAACGAACATCACATATATGATCACTGCAGACAAATGGTAAGCGGAAAAATGATTACTGTGTTATGCAGGGAACAAACATGAATCTGTTTGCTTATCTTGTGGTGAAACATTGCCTGTGTCCGACTTTATTTGTAATTATAAACTTATAAAATTATATTATAACTAGAGGAATCAGACATGAGAGGTCGGAATCTGCAACTTTCCGTGTATTCCTTTGCACTTAATCTAGAGTACTTTTACAGATCCAAACTTTCGAATAGAAGACAACCCGTGTAATATTTAAACATTGGTGTTTTTACACAGCCTCGTGATCATGCCTCTACTACTTTGTCTCTCTTATTATATAATTTGATAATATTGAGTGAACGTCTTACTTTAGTTGTTGTTTCTGTCTGTATCTGATCCACAGGCACTTGTTTCTATCCCTCTTCGGGTTCCCCCATTGATAGAAACAAGTACCTGTGATCTGATCTCACAGTGGCCAGAACACCAATAACGAGTAGAGTCCCAATTAGAACCATGTTGCAAGTCTTTTAACAGGTAAGAAAGTTTATCTGATAAGAAGTCGGTAAACGGTGTCCTCTATGAAATGTGCCTTCGCGTTTTAAGCGTAATGTAACTTTCCATTTTGACACTAGTATGACGACAGGACATTCAGTGTGGTCAGTATTTTTAAATTTGGCATTGAATTTCCAATTATAATTATCACAACTTATAATAGAATAAATTTAGAATGCAGACATTCCATTTTCCCTGTAACATATTTTGCATTAAGTAATATTCGAGTTTGTTGTTTGAAAGTTCATCGATGTTTAAGATATTTGACAATTTCTACTGAATGTCCTGACGTCATCTACTGTAGTGTTCAAAAGAGTGAGTCACAATCAGAGCATCCAAGAGAAATTTTGCAAGGCGGAACGAGACTGTTTTGGGGCCCCGGGGACAGGCTGATACTTTGAGGATTTGAGTTGAAAATGCAAAAAAATCAAAATATTGGGACTCTGGCTATATATACCGACTAAACTCCCCTCTCATAGGCCCTGGTCACAATACAGTAACACTAAAACTTTACATAGCTTAGAAAACCATAAGAATTTTAGAGGATAGGCATATAGTATAT
Organism: Gigantidas platifrons; assembly: GCA_002080005.1. NCBI lineage: Eukaryota > Metazoa > Mollusca > Bivalvia > Mytilida > Modiolidae > Gigantidas > Gigantidas platifrons. The sequence continues at coordinate 13,840 of MJUT01048195.1, read as the reverse complement.
ATTAGAAGTAGAAAAAGGATTAAGTCCAATAGTATAGCGTTACCATAGCAACAGGTTTTACACAGTACTATACTGAACGAAGAAGCAAATGATGGACGATTACATAAAGTACAGGACAATGATGACGAGTGTAATTTGATTTGATATTTGGTGCTTAACGCCACTTTCAACAATATTTCAGCTATATCATGGCGACAAGTTTTAGTGGTGGGAGAAGCCGGAGTACCCGGAGAGAACCACCAACCATGGGCAAGCAACTGGTAAACTTTATCACTTGCGGTTGCGAGTCGAGCGCACCCTTTTTTGTAATTTACAAAGCCAGGCGCGAACCCATGCCGTATTGGTGATAGGCTTGTATGAGTTGTTAGATCCAGCGACCTAACCCATTGAGCCACCCGGGCCCCCTGATGACGACTGTATACCCTATAGCTATTTACAAGGTGGTCATTGTCACGTATGGTTGTAATTTTGCAGTGATGCTTTTTGTACTTTTAAATATTTTAACCTTATCCGTCATGAAAATTTATGTAGTTTTTTATTTTCTTTCATCACCGATAAGACTTTTACCGGACATCAAACTATGAACGACATGGCGGGGGTCTACTCACAGACTACTGCTTTAAACCGTTGCTTTGTCTGGGCTCACCCCCACTTTTTATGGTAGGTCGTGTTGCTCTTCTTTCGGTTTTCTGTGTATTGTGACCAATGTTACCAGTGACCTCTCTAGATTGTTCATTCTGTATTATTGTGACCAATGTTACCAGTGACCTATGTCTCTAGGTTGTTCATTCTGGATTGCCTCTCTTACGTTTTTTCTAACAGTTATATACTTTATAAACCATGGAAGCAAATCACACCAAGATTTAAAAAAATGAGACATGATAAATAAGATTTAGAAACAGTGAAGATAAAAAAAAAAAAGGTGTACTGTGTTTTATCTATGGTCGCCATCATTTAATAGACATTATATGGTTGATCCATATGAATTTAGTGTTACTAGGAAAGAGACCGTCATGGTCTTGATCGTATGGTAGTTGGATTTACAACTTCATGTACAATCAGTACCAATCACCATTAAAGTTGTGAGTTTGAACCCCGAGGTGTACTCTATGCAACATTGTGATAAATTTTGTTAGGGACTTGCGACAGGTAGGTAGTTTTCTCCGGGTACTCAACCAAAGAAAAAGTTTGAAGGTACTAAAGGGATAATTAATATAATCAGAAGCCGTAAATCGAAGGACAGACAACACAATGGCCAAAAGAAAAAGGCCATACAATGATCTACAAAACATTACACAGAAAGCTTGTTTGTTTCAAGAGTTCACAGGAACGACACAACGGATTCATTTGTGAAATGTTCCAAGTATGAATTGAACCAAACTTGTTTTTACTATACTTGGGGGCAAATATATATTTTATAGTATTTGGTTTCGATGCACCAGGGAGCAACCTGACTATCTACCAGACAATACACCACTAAAGCGGATACATATTTCAAAAACATTGAACAAGTAACCAGAGACTCACATGTTGTTGTTACTGTAGTAGCCCTGCTACTTGGGACCGGGAATACCTGGACAAATACGTTGACCTTCAGCCAGCGCTCTAACCTTCTGAGCCAAAGAAGTATTCCCCTGGCTTAGCCGATTAAGGCTGGCTTTATATCTTCGCCACTTCCGGTCCCACAACACCCTCCCCCTTTTCTTCTAGGAAGGTGTTTCATCTCGTGGGTCCGCCACAGGAGGTCAAATCTCATCTAAACTCTTCCCCTGCCTGTAGCGGTCACCCGCAGTACCATTGTAGTAGCCCTGCTACCTGGAATACTTCGACAAATACGTTGGCCTCCAGCCAGCGCTCTAACCTTCTGAGCCAAAGAAGTACTTCCCTGGCTCAGCTGATTAAGACTGGCTTTATATCTTCGCCACTTCCGGTCCCACAACATTACCAAGTGGAGCTGGGGTGGGTAGTATTTCAAATAATGCATATAATAGCACATGATAAATTCTAATCCCCAGAGGGGGCCGTCGTGATCGTATGGTAGTTGGATTTACAACTACCTATGCAATCAGTGCCTATCACCACTAAAGTGGCGAGATAGAATCCCACTCATGTTGAGGTGTATTGATACAACATTATGTGATAAAGTTGGTAAGTGACTTGCCATGGTGGTTTTCTCCAGTACGCGGTTGCCTTAATTGTAGTAAATAGTCCTCACTGTAGCATAATTTATATTTTAGACCCACAAACGCCAAGAATTTTACAAGTGCTAGCTTGAATATGCATATCATAATATGTTTAATACCTCTAACAATTGTATTTTTATGCATTGTAGCAGTTTCCTATGAAAATACAATTTGAAAGAATATCATTGTGAAATAGGTTAAATTTTGGACTGTCAGGGCTCGGATTCAATAGACCCTGGCATGGGTGTCCCATTTGTGTAAGCTTGAATTTGTGCAGTATACAATTGTATTTTCATTGGTGGTTTCTTGAGAAAAAAAGGATTATACAGTTTCCACATCATATTAGGCTGCAGCATTATATGTACCATATATCTACTTTGTAAATGTATAAATTTGATTCTCCAGTGCTGGTTCTAAATTAGAATAGTATTTATGATTTTCCCCATTTCTATGTATAATTTTCTTTCATGAGGTTATTTATGGGTTCTTGCATTGTGAACGAGGTTAAATGAGGTTAAATTTCGGGATCTTGTGTATGAGTTTAAATTCATATCTCTGCATTCAAAAGCTAAATTGGCTTTTGACAAGATGAGCTAATATGTGAGTAAGAGGTTTTCGTTTAATGCGAAATGATTAATTTTTCAGCCATATCATGACGAGAACAATTTACATTCAAGGGATGATAATGATGTCCTCTTTGTACTAGACCAATATTATGTACACTTTGTTGGATTTTTATAGTGCTAGCTCACTAAAGCAACAATCTGCAGGTTAACATGTAGATTCACTCAGAAACATCCCGATTCTGAGCCAGCCAGCCTCCTTAATGCTACATTTTTGTAGGTGCTTGGCTATGAAGCAAAAATTACCAATTTTATAGTCTTTTTATTGACCCGACCTGGGTTAAAACCCATGATCTACCGCACCTGAGGCAAGAATGCTAACCATACACCACCGATGTAGTTACTTATGTGAATTTGCTGTTATATAAATGTATACAAAGTTTGCACCATCAACCCATCAAAAAGAAGCATCTTCTAACGTGAATAAAAACCAGAGCAAAGTTGGCTTTGAATATTAACCTTATTGTATCTGGATTGCTGATATAATTCTTATATTAAATGACGTCCTGTATTGGCTTTGTAGTAACTATGCTCCATGTTATAATTAACAAATAGTTCATGGCACTAAGGGCCATATGGCAGTTTATGGACCGAGATGTCACCCACAAAATATTGTATGGACCGAAGCGAAGCTGAGATCATATATTATTTTGTGGGCGACAGACCGGTCCATAAACTGCCATTTGGCCCGAAGTGCCATGAACTATTAGTTATATTATACTCAATACATGCAAATCTGTCAGAGGACATGTTTTTATTGTATATCTAAGACAAAAAACGAGTTCGGACGAAATTCGGAAGAAAACATTGTATTGATCGGACCCGGTCAATATACTAAAATATTGACCGGTCAATATATTACAATATTGACCGGCTGCACTAACAAAGACAAATAGGGAAAATAAAAACGTAAAGTAAATGTATAATATTACTCAATAACCCACGACGAATATCTTGGTAAATTTTACTCCTCACTCTGCTGTGCTTTACTCGGGTTAAAATTTTTATGAACATTTCACCTACCTATGGTAAAATCGCCAATAAACCACTGGCTGTCATAAATCATACCTAATGAAAATTGTACTCAGTTAATACATTACATCAATTTTATTATTCATTAAAGGCCTTGTAACATTGAATCATTATTAACTGTCGTCAGCCTCAGATGATCCTGTTTCTAAAGGATAAATACCAGATTTACTGAAAGCCAGCATAAGATTTTCTTTGGTAACTGTCTTCTGATAAACATTATCTGCAATGTTTTGATAAGCCTGTTTTGAGAGGTTTGAGTCAGAAAATAACACAAATTCCTCCTCATAAGAATTACAAAAGTCTTCACTGCTAAACAGATCAAATTTCTGAAAATTGCAATGTTTTGATGATGGAGGAAGTACCATCAAGATTATATTGTTGTCTTTAGCCCAGTCGGCCAGTGTAAGAAGGATAAACGACATTTTCGTATTAAATAAAATCAGTACTGGATTATTTCCTTCTCTTTTGACCTGTTTTAGAAAATGATCTTCTAGGTAATTTTTGATACTATCAGAATTCAAAATATTTTGATCTAACCATCTGTTGTTAGGAATTGAACAATCACTTTTCCATTTGTCTCCTATAAAGACGTAGCTTGGGGTGATCTGTGATCCCATTACATTAGCGCCACCTATTATAATTACATCAACATCTTCTGTGTTACATGTAGGCTTTCCTGGAACATTTTCTCCTATTATACTGTGTGGGCGTTTGTCGGTACATACACCCAGATCATCGACACAATATATACTATCTGGTCGATCTTCTAATGAGTGGTGCACAATTGTTGTTCTCAGCCATTCAAAGTAGCTTTCTTCTTGTAATTTTGTAACTTCTTCTATACCCTTAATATTCGTAAGTTCTGGCCATCGTTTGGCGAACCCATAAAACCAATTGCGTCCACAAGCATTCTTTCCTTCCCGAGAACGTTTACCAATGGAAAATGCATATTCAGATGCCATATTTAAAATATCTTTTTGCCTGTAACTGTATCCTTTATCAGACATGAATTTTACAAATGAAAACAGTGTTTCTTCCTGATCTTGTGTGAACAGTCTAAACACAGCACTGGTATCTTGAATAGGAACATGTCCACGTGTTCTGTCACGGAGAGTACTTTCTGGAACTTTGAAGAATCTTGCAGCACTATACACTGAGATGTTTTGTTCTTTTATTGCAGTAAATGCTAATCTTAATGTGTCGGGATCATATTGTTTCCTCTTGGAAGTCCTTCCACACATCTACAAAATGTGAACATTTTTTAGACAGTCTATAATAACATATATATAAAAAAAATGTATGTACAATGTACATATTTTGATGATTTGGTTTGCCACTTTCAACAATATTTCAGATATATCATGGCGGTCAATTTTATTGGTGGAGGAAATCGAAATACCAGAGAAAACCACCTACTTGTCGTAAGTCACTGAAAAACTTTATCACATAATGTTGAATCGACTACTGGTACACCTCGCCATGAACGGGGTTCAAACTCACAACTTTAGTGGTGATAGGAACGGATTGCACAGGTAGTTGTAAATCCAACTACCACATAATCATGACTATACATAATGTAACAGCCCCTATATGTACATATTTTGAACTTCATAGTTTGTAATAAATATGTGTTGTACTATGTTAATGTAGAAGAAATAAAACAAACATTTTACAATGGAAGAGACGTCTCAGCTTCAGTTTAATACCACCAAGCCAGCAATGAATGTCATTATGATATAATATTTGAAATAATATACATTTGTAGTTTTATTAGCTCAACTTTTCGAAGAAAAAAAGTCGAGCTATTGTCGTCACTCCGGTGTCAGCGTCTGGGTCGGTTATGTTTTAGGTTAAGTTTTTTGTCAGAGTCCATTTCTCAAAAACTATCACAGGTATCCATTTGAAACTTGGAATACTTGTTCCCTATCAAAAGAGGAACCAAGTACAACAAGGCAGATGTCCCTGCGATTTGTATATCCAGAGTTATCTGCCCTTGTTTCAACATAGTACATAGAAATTAGGGATATCTTTTTTAATATAAAAACTATACTTAAAATTTCTCAATAACTATCAAAGCCATTAACTTGAAACCCAATACACTTGTAGAAAGTGTTGACCCCAATCTGTTGACAAGAGAAGACAATTCCATCCAGCATTTTATTTGAGTTATTCCCCCTTTTTAATTTTTCAATAATTATGATAGGCATTGAAATGAAACTCAACATACCTGTTCACTATCAAATGGGGAATCCATTACAACAAGGCAGGTGACCCTGTGATTTGTATATCTAGAGTTACCTGCCCTTGTTTTGGGCAGTGCTCTTGTTTGCAAAAGGTGTGCTCCAATTAATTGTTAGCAACATGCAGTGAGTGAGTGATTGTTGTTAGTTGGATTTTTATAGTGCTACCACACTGAAAAAACAGTCTGCGTATAGACATGTCGGCCCACTCCGACACACTATTCCTGATTCCAAGCCAAACAGTCTTTGCTCTTTCTCCTCAATGCTGTGTGCTTAGCTCGAACCCACGATCTACTGCACTCGAAGCGAGCATGCTAACCATTACACCACTGATGCGGTTACCAAGCCAGGAAAGTGAGCTGTCGTGTACATTGTATATGTGTACTTGTGTTACGATTTGTGGATTAGATTTTATTCAATAATAACTTACCTTTTTCCTTTCTATTTTTATATGTGTTGTATCATTTCCACTGTACATGTTCTTACACTCCTCACATATAATGTTCTTTGGGTCATTTCTATCCTGAAGATCACTGATAAAGTCATTGTTACACAATTTACATTGAATACATTTACCACCTACATTTCCTGATGGCCTATGGTCGGTACCTGTTGACAAGTTTTTAGCAATTCCTAGCAACTCTGCCACATTACTTGTTTCATCAACATTATCATTATTGTCAGCACAAAAAGTCTCATTTTTTATGTTTTTGATCAATAATCTTGGTTTTTTTTTAAATGGTGTTCCCTTTGACATGCTTGATCGCTTTACCCTTTTCACGCAATGCTTTCTAGGATTTCCACCGTAGTAACAGTTACTCAATTCATCAAATTTTTCATCGTATTCTCTGATTTCAGATGTACTATCCACGACACTAAATTCTGTGTCTACTTTATTATTCAAAACTTGTGTTTTCTGAGGACTGTTTGACGAGTATTGTAAATTGTGTCCTTCACATGAAATATCAGTCTCCAGAGATAAATTAATGTTCTGATTAGATCCATCATCCACATTGTTACTTTTATTCTGAATAATGCTTGCAATAGCAGATTCTAATTTTTCTATGTGCAAAAATCTACACAGGTTGGCCATTTCAGTCATGTTTTCATGCAGGACATTCAAATTCCCTGTATACAGAGTTTTTACAAGATCATACACAGTTTTCAAGGAGTAATCATTTAGGCTAATATAACATCTTGTAGAGTTATGGTTCCCAGTCAATACCTGTTGTTCTAAATAAGCACTCCCACATGTCATAAGAACCAATTTATGGACATACACCACACCATCTTTACATTCCAGGCCAGCATCACACAGCACACCTTTCTGTTGTAACTTGTAAATACATTTCAACAAATCAGAGGAGTAATCTGATATTGCTATGTGATATTCCATATCTCAGTAGCTGAAATTAGAAATAATCAGGCTGATGTTGCTATGTGATATTCCATATCTTAGTAGGTAACAAAAATTAAAAATAAGGCTTATATTGCTATGTGATATTCCATATCTCAGTAACTAAAATTAGAAATAATCAGGCTGATATTGCTATGTGATATTCCATATCTTAGTAACTAAAATTAAAAATAAGGCTGATATTGCTATGTGATATTCCATATCTCAGTAACAAAAATTAAAAATAATCAGGCTGATATTGCTATGTGATATTCCATATCTCGGTGATTAAAATTAGAAATAATCAGGCTGATATTGCTATGTTATATTTCATGTCTCAGTAACTAAAATTAAAAATAATCAGGTTATTGCTATATGATATTATATGTCTCAGTAACTAAAGTTAGAAATAATAAAGCTGATATTGCTATGTGATATTCCATATCTCAGTAACTAAAATTAGAAATAATAATGCTGATATTGGTATGTGATATTAAGTGTCATTTTTAGAAACTAAAATGAGAATTAACAAGATGAACTGTGAGCTAATGCTCACTTACATGTATGATTTAATGTGTATAAAAACCAACTAAGTCAGCAAACAGGAAGTAGGAATCTGACAGGTTCAAAAACGCTTCCCACAATATGGCATATACCTATATGAAGCTTGTGACCAAATATCAGATTTCTACCATCAATAGTTGCTGAGAAAAATGCGACGAAAAATATCTTGGATGGACGGAAGGATGGACAGAGGTAAAACAGTATACCCCCCTCCGGTGGAGTGGTGGTATAATAAAACAGTATACCCTCCTCCAGTGGAGCGGGGGTATAATAAAGATGATATTATCTAAATAACATATATTTGAGAGGGTGTATATTATTGTAACCATCAGAAATCACTGAAGCGAGGTGCAGCCGAGGTTGACATTTGTATTTCAAGGGGTACAAAATCTCCATCATTTTCTAAACCATTACATTCCAGTTTTTATAGTTCCATGTTCATCTATGTAAAACGATTAAGTTTCAATTTAGAAGACTATTATTGATCATATATTTCAGTAAAATCATACAATATATAAGGTGTTACATAAATCATGATCTACTGTATACATGTATTAGTATTGTTGTGTATTTATATAATTATTTACCAGCAATAAGTACATTTTGTAAATATCTGTCTCAGAAGGGACTGTCGTGGTGGTGATTATATGGTAGTGGATTTACAACTACCTATGCAATCAGTGCCTATCACCCCTAAAGTTTTGAGTTCGAATCCCGGTCATGGCGAGGTGTACTTGATACAACATTATGTGATAAAGTTTGTCAGTGACTTGTGGCAGGTCAGTGGTTTTCTCCTGGTATTCCAGTGTCTCCTAATAAAACTGACCGTCATGATATAACTGAAATATTGTTGAAAGTGGCATTAAACACCATAACACTTAACACATTCTGAAGAATGGCCCTTTATTGTATGCATATAATCTCTGAAAGAATTTGGTTTTTTTTCAGCCCAAAGGCAAAATAATTTATTTTGAATATACAATTTCAGTACTTTTTCTTTTTCTTTTGTATTATATTGCATAAACAAATAAATTATTATCTTGATCCACAATTTCCTTGATCTTACATAATTTAAAAAAAAATGACTGACTTTTATAACAAGTATTTTCTAAACCTGGTCAATTCAGCACCTCTGACTTTGCTTAATCTTGTTGAGATTAGGATTCGGAAGAAATTTTCGGTCTGTATCTTCATCCTAATAGTAATAGATACAGACAGAAAATTTCTTCGGAATCCTACATTTGTACATGTAATCTCAACGAGATTACTCTTTGCTGTGTGTTAGCGCTAGACAAAACAACCACAATGGCTAATAAGTTTATTTTTTTGTAAGCCACACAAGTAAACATCATTAAATGTATTTTCAAATAAATGTATTCATTCAGTAACAATGTATGATGGTTTCATACATGTAGCATCACAGCATAATTTGCATTTAAAATAATTAAAATCTCCCGGTCATTTCCCAACTGGCGATTCCCTTCATTTCCAACCATTTGGTGTGTTCATGCCGATATATAGTCGTCACAATTATTGAAGGAGCATTGTATTTTAGATAAATTTAGATATGTCAAAATTTGATAATGTAAATTCAGCTTTTGATCATTTTAGTAAATGTTTTAATGAGGTAGCTGATAAGCATGCACCTTTTAAAGAGAGGAAGATTCTACCAAAGCAGGTTCCATAAATGAATTCAGAATTAAAACGTGCTATCTATAGAAAGAAAATGCTTTATAATAAATTTCAGAAATACATGTATAATAACAGTAAGAACTGGGAAGCATACAGACGTCAACAAAACTATGTCACTAAACTTAAGAGTAAATCTATAAACACATATTTTATAGAAAGGTATGCTGGGGGCCCTAAATCCAAGGATTTCTGGCCAACAGTTAAGCCTTTCTTGACAAATAAAGGTAATGTAAACCAAAAAGATACTGTTTTATCAGAAAATGATGTTTTAATAACAAAACAAGACAAGGTTTGTGAAATTTTTAATAATTTTTTTGTAAATGTGGCTAAAACTATTGGAAACAATCAAATAAATGTTGATGGAGACCATCCTACATGTAGTATTTTGGAGATAAAAAATAACCATCCAGAATCATTCGAGAACAGCTTCTCTTTTTCTTCAGTAAATCCGGACTTTGTCGAATTTCATATTAACAAAATAAATGTAAAAAAGGCTACAGGTAATTAGATGGCATTTCCCCTAAACTACTCCATTTTGCAAAACCGATTATTGTTAAACCACTGACTGATATTGCAGTGTGCGAAATTAGCGGTAGACCTATAGACAATGTCTATGAAAAATCAAGCTGGTCTATGTCAAAAATTCAAAATTTTGTATATAATTTACAGTGAGGTCTATGTAAAATAGACATTGGTCTATGATACCACAAAATTTAGTTTCACACACTGATATTATAAATTTATCAATTTAAACATCAACTTTCCCCAACCGTCTTAAGGAAGCTCAGGTTGCTCCTACATGTATTCATAAAAAAGAATAGTGTTTTAGTAAAGGGAAATTATAGACCAGTAAGTGTCTTACTTACTATATCAAAAATGTTTGAAAATGCTATTGTAGCACAATTAGTAAATTATTTTGAAAATATTTTTAATCCATTTCTAGCAGCTTTTCGTTCACGTTTTGGATGCCAATCTACTCTTTTACCTGTAATTGAGGACTGGAAACATGCACTGGACAAAAATTAATACCTTGCAGCTATCCTTATGGACTTATCAAAGGCCTTTGACTGCCTCCCTCATGACTTGCTGTTATTGAAATTAAATGCATATGGTCTATCAAAGTCATCTTTAGATCTACTTTATAGTTATTTAACAAATAGGAAACAATGTGTAAAACTTAACCAGAATCTTTGTAATATATGCTCCCAATTTTTAAAGGCGTACAAAAATGTACCCCAAGGCTCAATACTTGGACCAATCTTATTTATTATTTTGATAAACGATTCGTTCTTTTTTGTAAAAAAAACTGTTCTTTGTATAATTACGCTGATGATAATACTACTTTGTCAAAATCTGATAAATCTTTAGAAAAAGTAATTTCTGCTTTAGAGGAAGACAGTAACTCCCTGATTAATTGGTTTTCTGCAAATAAAATGCAGGCTAACCATGAAAAATTTCAGGCCATCTCTGTTGGTAGAAAAATGCACGATAAAAATGTAATGTTCAATTTAAATGGTACAAAATATATCTTGTGAAGATGAAGTACAATTACTAAGTGTAACCATAGATTTTAAACTTAACTTTAATACACATACAATGTATCTCTAATATCTGTAAGAAGACTGCAAGGCAATTTAATGTTCTAAAAAGAATAGGTAAACACTTAAATCGTCTTGGTAAACTCACAATTTATTATTCATTCATTATGTCAAATTTTAGCTATTGTCCTTTGACTTTGCATTTCTGCGGTGAACAAAACACTAAAAAGATAGAAAAAATACAAGAACACGCACTTCGTTTCATTTATGATGATTATAAAAATTCCTATGAATTTCTGTTAGAAAAGTCAAAGTTGCCCTCTCTTAAAACCCGCAGAATGCGTACTATTGCTTTGAAGACCTTCAAAATAATAAATAAAAGAAGCCCCCTTTTCATTCAAGATCTCGTTATAATTAAAAACAATTCATATAATTTCAGATACACGAATACTGCTGAGGTACCCAGACCCACAAACTATGGTAAAAAATCTTTCAGATATGAGGCAGCACAGGTATGGAACTCACTACCAAATGAGCAGAGGCCAGAATTATGACCTCATTTGACTAGTTCAAAAAGTACATAAACAGCTGGTGTGGAGGACAAAAATGTACATGCAGTGCTGCCTCACACAAGTTTGAAATGTTTGCTACCACTTTTTGTTTCTGCTTATATATACATGTTCTTTTTTTTTTAAATGATTTTCCATCATTGATTAGTCTTAACATATTTTTGCTTTTTTTTATTGCTACTGAGTTGCTGTTGGTGATTGTAAACAGCTGTCTAGAGAGGCACTTGCCACATGGATTGCTGTTTGTGATTGCCAATAGTACATGTGTCTATGTGTTGTTTTTATTTCAGTGCTGATTATGTCTTAATGTGCTTCAATTTTATTTAAGTGCTCTTGTGTTTTGTGCTCTGATTTTAAATATGATTTTGATGAATGATTTGATGTTATGTTGTTTTATGTTTTTATCTGTATAGTCGGTTTAAGAGCTCTTTAGGGCTCATGTTTGATTTGTTGTCTATGTATACCATCGTTGGTAACACACGGTTGATTCTGATACGTTCCTCTCTCTCCATCACCCGTGGGTCAAATCGCTTGTAAACATTCGTACTCATGAATATTCAAAGTTTCGAATTAACCAATCAAAATCACGTTTATGAAAGTGAAACTCTTTGGTATCGGAGTTAAAAAATCGTTCTGTCAGTAATGGATGCACCCATGAAAATGTGTGGATGAAGTGTAGTGCAGTACAGAAAGTCCTTCAATTCTTTCATTCCAAATTTTTGCAACAGGTCCGACATTTTTAACTTTTAACCAAACTCATTATGAAAGGAACGATTTGATTGGTTGAATTGCATTAGAAGTTTGTAATGCGAAGACTTATGAATTATTCATGAGTACGAATGTTTACAAGCTTCTTCTTCTGTTCGTATTAACCTCCAATCTAGGAGCACCAAGAGTCTTTTGAATCTTGTAGAGTCAATAAGGAATTTATTCCTCAGGTTTTTCGTTATAATCACACTCTGTCAACATATATACAGTTTATGTTATATGTACATGTACATATTCCTCCTTCCTTCCTGATCAGTGAATTTAAAACACTTATAAAAACAGGATGCAAGGAGACCAACTTACTGTCATCTCAAACATATACATATATACAAAACTAGAGGATATCAATATGATATCCCAACATTAAATATCCCTTATATGACTGATTCTTAATCAGTATAGAGTTCATTTGCTATCCTAAATCAATTTTTCATTCTGTAATTTCAGACGTCTGACATATAACTGGTGACAAAGTTCAGTTGTAAGTCTGGTTATGGAATCAAGTTGTTTTTCATCAAAGAGTTCTCTATGTATGGAACAGTCCAATATAAATTTCAAAATGTGTTCTCTATTATTGAGCAGGTTGCTGTATTTGTCAATGCCAATGATATGGGTCACTTCTTCCTTGATACGGCCGAAATATTTAAGTCTTTCACTAAATAATGCTGGACAGTCTAAGATGATGTGATGGAGGTCTTCATCATCACCACCACCACAGAGTTGGCATACAGCATCAGATTGATATGTAGAAAAATTTTGGCGAGTAGTTTCAGTGATGAAGGTACCCGTTAGCATGCGAGCCTTAGTTATACCCTTCTTGACATCCGGTATTGTTAATTTCAACGAATTCCAACACATATGTGGAGTCTCTATCTCTAGACTATCCATCACAATGTATTTTAGCGTTGATTTATCTAACGATTCTGATTTTAGGTTTTCGGTCCAAGTCTTCTCTATTGCCACTTTACACTGTTATTTAAATTCTAATTTAGTTGGACACTGAAGAATAATATCTGCTATTTCAGGCAAGTTATAAACATATAGTATTTCCGTAATTCTTCCAAAATAGCTACCTGGATTATCCATATGTACTATTTTCTGTCTGTGTAGCAGCTCTTGGATTGTTGGGTTTTCAGAAGAAATTATGTTATAAAGTAGACTGAGATGTCTCTTGTGTATTTCCACCTCAATCGGCAAGGCACCAAGTAAAAGATAGACAATGCAGCAGGCTGTAC
>MJUT01048184.1:334939-356410 GCA_002080005.1 Gigantidas platifrons | reverse complement strand
TGTCTAATTGCTATTTAAGTTTGCAGGTTGCTCAACCAATGTATGGATCGTTGGGTCTTCCATCATTAAAGGTGCATTTTTTTAGGCGAAACAGCGTCCAGGAGGTATAAATTTGACACTACATAGACTGGGTGTTAATATTTTGTGGCAGGGCAGGAGCGGCTTAACACTTGATAGGTTAAAGAATCATATACGAACATTAATGTCACTGGAAGACCCTCCCAATTATATATTGTTTCACATTGGTGGAAATGATCTCGGATGCAAAAAGTTAGGTTATCTTCACTACCTACTAGTACTGTTTCTGTCGTGGCTAGCTAAAGAAATGCCGGATTCCATGTTGATATGGTCTCAAATTCTTCCCCGTCTGAACTGGCGCTATTCAAATAATTTGACTGTTATGGATAAGTGTAGAAGACGTTTAAATAGTTCCATTGGCGCCCATATTACTCGAAACCGGGGCTGCTATATCCGTTATCTAGATTTCAGAGCAACAAACCAGTTCATCTCCCCAGATGGGGTTCACTTGACCAAACTTGGGAATGCTATTTTTCTGAACACTATCCAGGGAGGTTTAGAAACCATAATTCTAAGCAACACAGGGGGCGTCACTTGTCCAAACGACTATGTTTAATATGTAATTGGTAATTTGAAACGGTGATAGGAATACTCCTTTGTTTGCATCTCAATTGCTACATTGGCATTACATATGACATTCATATATTGTATTGATATTCATATACATTTTGTTGTGTTTTAAATACATCTTTGATTTAACAAGTAATGTATAATAATGATAATACATTCTTATATTGTAAATAATGTTTGGGTAGTTCTATAAAATCCTATATTTTTAAACCGTATTCAGGCAGCAGGTGGCACAGCTTTGGCGCAGCTCCCCCCAATTATATTGGCGGTTGACAGATAAGCTTCTTTTTCAAGCAAGTCAAAAAATTTCGCTGATCTGTCATTTGGCTGATTTCGCTGCGTTTTAATAACATAATTTCGGTTAATAGCCTTGTTTACTTCTATGATAGCATTAGCCTCTGATTTCCAGGGTTAATCGCTTATCTAAAATTTGCCCGTTCACTATATGATCTGCCACCTTACACATTTTCGGCGATCATCATATGACATTTCGACAAATACAGATCTCAACTTATTTAGTACATTTCATCTCAATTGTAGTTTTCACATATGTACATTTTTATATATTAATAAATGCTGTGGCCATTTGTTGCCAATAATACTTGTTTGTTTATATGAGCATCAGAGATAATAGGAGTTAAAAAATTGTACTTTTAAATCCCTTATCGCTTGGGCTCGTATAACTTTGTCCTTTATCATGCTTTTGTCAATTGTTTTCATTTTCGGTAATTTGTCAGATTATCGATTTTTTATTGATTGAATTACCCACAATCCTTTTCGATGTATGGCTTGAAACAAAGTAGATAAGGAATTATCAGGCAGAATATCTAGCTCAAAAACCCACCCTCCCTTGCCCTTACTTGGAGAGATACTGCGCTTTCTTTATATATTTGCAGGTTGATTGTATGTATATGTCATCGTGTGCAGTTCCAACTGAAGTGCCAGTAAAAGTTGTTTTTTTTTCATGCTCACCGACTTGTGAATACGTTTGGAGAATCGGCGACGGCATGATTTGAAGTTGGAGAAACAGACTTTTGATACTTTCCGTAATTGTAGTCCTGACATCTCGTGTAGTTATGACTTACAGATTCTTGAAGTACTCGCAGTCTGGATTTAACTTTGATGGCTAATTTCGCTTCTATTTGATACTATAATTGCAGTTGATATACTTTTTAATTCTGGCTGATTTCGCTGCGTTTTAATACCATAATTTCGGTTAATAGCCTTGTTTACTTCTATGATAGCATTAGCCTCTGATTTCCAGGGTTAATCGCTTATATAATCTAAAATTTGCCCGTTCACTATATGATCTGCCACCTTACACATTTTCGGCGATCATCATATGACATTTCGACAAATACAGATCTCAACTTATTTAGTACATTTCATCTCAATTGTAGTTTTCACATATGTACATTTTTATATATTAATAAATGCTGTGGCCATTTGTTGCCAATAATACTTGTTTGTTTATATGAGCATCAGAGATAATTGACTGTTAGCTAGGAAGGTAGAATCTGTTGACTAAATGTCATTACTCTTTTGTTTTAATTCTCTTTTAATGACTTACTTCTCTACTATTAAAGATTAAATACCCACATCCACACTCCCGGTGTTTTGTCTTCTCGTTTTCATTTCCATGCTGTGATGTCCGTTACGATTCCAGAAATATCAGAAACAGTTACGACATGGTGATTTATTGCATATTATACACGAGACAACTTATGTGTCACGAGGATTAAATAGTTCAAGATTGAATTTTGGAACTGTTCCTCCAGTGTAATATTATTTTCTCCATTTTGTCATAACATTTCAATCATAATTATTTATTGCTGTTCTATAAACAGTAGGAATGAATTGTGTAACGACGATCCAAACTATTGTTGGCTTCCTTTATTGAAAAAAAAAATATGTCGTTAAATCGTCTGGTCTTATGAATAAGTATTTTTCACATGGAATATCTGCAAAAATGATACATGTAAATATAATGTAGATATCCAGTTTAGTGCGCACGATCCATTTCTAGAATAATCTTTATCATGTATACTGGATTGGAAAACCAAGTACTTTACAATTCTTTGGAGCAAGTAATCCAAAGGCCTAAACAAGATATACTAAATCGGCTAAAAAGGATATACTAAATCGGCTAAGCAGGATATACTAAATCGGATAAACAAGATATACTAAATCGGCTAAACAGGATATACTAAATCACATAAACAGGATATACTAAATCGCCTAAACAGGATATACTAAATCACCTAAACAGGATATACTAAATCACCTAAACAGGATATACTAAATCACCTAAACAGGATATACTAAATCATCTAAACAGGATATACTAAATCACCTAAACAGGATAT
Organism: Gigantidas platifrons; assembly: GCA_002080005.1. Lineage (NCBI taxonomy): Eukaryota > Metazoa > Mollusca > Bivalvia > Mytilida > Modiolidae > Gigantidas > Gigantidas platifrons. The sequence goes on along the minus strand of MJUT01048184.1, from coordinate 353,396 downwards.
ACTAAATCACCTAAACAGGATATACTAAATCATCTATAGGTATGTGTCTAAAGGCGATTGATCTTAAATCTTAGTCTTAATAAATTATTGATGAAATATAAATTTCAAACACAAATATATCTAACAAACCATGTCAACATTGAAGCATTGACTAATGGATGGTTGAAGCACTGACTACTGGATGGTTGAAGTACTGACTACTGGATGGTTGAAGCACTGACTACTGGATGGTTGAAGCACTGACTACTGGATGGTTGAATCACTGACTACTAGATGGTTGAAGCACTAACTACTGGATGGTTGAAGCACTGACTACTGGATGGTTGAAGCACTGACTACTGGATGGTTGAAGCACTGACTACTGGATGATTAAAACACTGACTACTGGATGGTTGAAGCACTGACTACTGGATGGTTGAAGCACTGACTACTGGATGGTCGAAGCACTGACTACTGGATGGCCGAAGCACTGACTACTGGATGGTCGAAGCACTGACTACTGGATGGTCGAAGCACTGACTACTGAATGGTCGAAGCACTGATTACTGGATGGTTGAAGCACTGACTACTGGATGGTTGAAGCACTGACTACTGGATGGTTAAGGCACTGACTACTGAATGGTTGAAACATTGACTACCGAATGGTTGAAGCACTGACTACTGAATGGCTGAAGCACTGACTACTGGATGGTTGAGGCACTGACTACTGGATGGTTGAAGCACTGACTACTGGATGGTTGAAGCACTGACTACTGGATGGTTGAGGCACTGACTACTGAATGGTTGAAGCACTGACTACTGGATGGTTGAAGCACTGACTACTGGATGGTTGAAGCACTGACTACTGGATGGTTGAAGCACTGACTACTGGATGGATGATACCCTCGGACACTAGTAGTTCACCAGCAGAGGTATCAACCCAGTTGTGGTAATAAAGCGTATATATATATAATTGATTGCACACGACACGTTTCTGGAATAACATTCATCAGGTATGCTCACATTCTAACGATTGGAAAGCCAAATAATTTTAGAATCTTTGGTTTGTTTGTTTGTTTGTTTGATGGTGTTTAATGCCATTTTCAATATTTCAGTTATAACGTGACGGTCAGTTTTATTGGTCGAGGAAACCGGAGGACCCGGAGAAAACCACCGACCTGTCGCAAGTCACTGACAAACTTTATCACATAATGTTGTACACTTCGCCCTGATCGAGATTCAAAATCACAACATCAGTGGTGATAAGCATGGATTGCATAGGTAGTTGTAAATCAAACTACCACACGATCACGACCATGACGGCACCAATAATATTTGGAAGTACGTAAACCAAAGAACCTAAAATTGGTTAAAGTTACTGATGTCCGAGGGAGATAAAACAGGATGTTTGTACAAATAATGTTCACTGTCATTTGCTATGTCGCTTTTTGGCATATCTATTTCACAATAGGTCAACCACGGTCGTTTGCACAGTTGTGAAATTGATCTATTATAGAGATAATGAGAAATAGAATTGCATAGTTAAAACTTTTCTGTTTCTTCAACTGATAAATGATCATGTTGCTCTATACGACATACATTTCTGTTAACTTTTTGTGAAAAAAAAAACAACAAAAAACCATGTGTAACCTTGTCACAAATCTTGCAGCCATGATTAGATATGTAAGCGTCCAATGGAAACATTGTACAATGACATCAGTAAATAAAACGAGAATTACTTACAAGGTTGTTAAATTCAAGCAATCGATAAATAAACATCGTCTCTTTATCCGATGGCTACAACGCTAATCTTCGTGTACTCTTTTAAGTATTTACATCTAATCGTCAAAGGCAAAATATAATCATTTGTATTTTCTAAGTTTTATGATATTTCTCTGTTTATGTCTAGATTTTGCTGCAGGTTATCATTTGAAATCTGCAGATGTTCTTGACATGACAGCCCACTATAATATTAAGGAACACGAAGATGTGTTGAGAAATTATTTAGACAACAAAGGAGATAAACAATAGAAAAAATAATTATTTCTAAAATGTCAATTGTCTCCTTCGTTAATAAGGTGGTCAATTCTTTTAAAAAAGAGGTTAGATAAAGTAATGATTTACTCCCACAAGTACGACCAAACGATAATTTGAAAATAAGAATTATCTTTGAAAATGTACCCTTTAGTTACAGAACTAGTACGAGCATAATATATCTTCGTGATATTGATTGTTTCTAGAGGGGCGGCTGTCACGTTAGTTTAGATGTCTCGGTAGTGTAATAGGCTAGCATGCTTTCGCCATTCGAGTACCGAAAAGCGTGGGTTATATACAGTTGATTATACAATTGGTATTTGCAAACACATGTTGTTGTCATTTGCAATACATGGTAATCGGGCTACTTTTAGCACAATACCAGTTAATCCCGGAAAGAAAAAAGCATATTTACTAAGCGAAATACATAAATTGATTTTCCTATATAGACATTATAATCAACATCTCAAATAAATTGTCATTATAATGATATCAGGCGAGATTTCGCATTCATTTTTCTGTAAAAACAAAAACAAAAAACAACCCATTAATGTCCCTTTTTGCTTGACCCTTTGCACGATGAAATAACATTTTATTGCATTGTAAAACTGCTTTGTATGGGGGTTTTAATTGGTCCACACAGGTAAAAACAGAGTTGAAGCAGGATTGTTTTGCTGTCAGTTTCAGTTCGTGCTGCATCATACAACTTGGAAATGTACCACACAGGTAAGATAAAGCTGTTTGTTTTGATATCATTGTCAGTCCATGCTGCATCATACAACTTGGAAATGTACCACACAGGTAAGAATAAAGCTGTTTGCTTTGATGTCAGTTTCAGTCCGTGCTGAATCATACAACTTGGAAATGTACCACACAGATAAGAATAAAGCTGCTTGTTTTTCAGTCAGTTTCAGTGCGTGCTGAATCATATAGCTTGGAAATGTACAACACAGGTAAGAATACAGCTGTTTGTTTTGCTGTCAGTTTCAGTCCGTGTTGAATCATACAACTTGGAAATATACCACACAGGTAAGAATAAAGCTGTTTGCTTTAATGTCAGTTTCAGTCCGTGCTGAATCATACAACTTGGAAATGTACCACACAGGTAAGAATAAAGCTGCTTGTTTTTCTGTCAGTTTCAGCCCGTGCTGCATCATACAACTTGGGAATATAGCACACAGGTAAGAATAAAGCTGCTTGTTTTTCTGTCAGTTTCAGTCCGTGCTGCATCATACAACTTGGAAATGTACCACACAGGTAAGAATAAAGCTGTTTGTTTTTCAGTCAGTTTCAGTGCGTGCTGAATCATATAGCTTGGAAATGTACAACACAGGTAAGAATAAAGCTGTTTGTTTTGCTGTCAGATTCAGTCCGTGTTGAATCATTTAACTTGGAAATGTACCACACAGGTAAGAATAAAGCTCTTTGTTTTGCTGTCAGTTTCAGTCCGTGCTGAATCATACAACTTGGAGATGTACCACACAGGTAAGAATAAAGCTGTTTGTTTTGATGCCGCTGTCAGTCAGTGCTGAATCATACAACTTGGAGATGTACCACACAGGTAAGAATAAAGCTGTTTGCTTTGATGTCAATGTCAGTCAGTGCTGAATGATACAACTTGGAGATGTACCACACAGGTAAGAATAAAGCTGTTTGTTTTTCAGTCAGTTTCAGTCCGTGCTGAATCATATAGCTTGGAAATGTACCACACAGGTAAGAATAAAGCTCTTTGTTTTGCTGTCAGTTTCAGTCCGTGCTGAATCATACAACTTGGAGATGTACCACACAGGTAAGCATAAAGCTGTTTGTTTTGCTGTCAGTTTCAGTCCGTGCTGAATCATACAACTTGGAAATGTACCACACAGGTAAGCATAAAGCTGTTTGTTCTTCTGTCAGTTCCAGTCCGTGCTGAATCATACAACTTGGAGATGTACCACACAGATAAGAATAAAGCTGTTTGTTTTGATGTCAATGTCAGTCAGTGCTGAATCATACAACTTGGAGATGTACTACACAGGTAAGAATAAAGCTGTTTGTTTTGATGTCAATGTCAGTCAGTGCTGAATCATACAACTTGGAGATTTACCACACAGGTAAGAATAAAGCTGTTTGTTTTTCAGTCAGTTTCAGTGCGTGCTGAATCATATAGCTTGGAAATGTACCACACAGGTAAGAATAAAGTTGTTTGTTTTGCTGTCAGTTTCAGTCCGTGCTGAATCATACAACTTGGAGATTTACCACACAGGTAAGAATAAAGCTCTTTGTTTTTCTGTCGGTTTCAGTCCGTGCTGAATCATACAACTTGGAGATGTACCACACAGGTAAGAATAAAGTTGTTTGTTTTTCTGTCAGTTTCAGTCCGTGCTGCATCATACAACTTGGAGATGTACCACACAGGTAAGAATAAAGCTGCTTGTTTTGATATCAATGTCAGTCCGTGCTGAATCATACAACTTGGAGATGTACCACACAGATAAGAATAAAGCTGTTTGTTTTGATGTCAATGTCAGTCCGTGCTGAATCATACAACTTGGAGATGTACCACACAGGTAAGAATAAAGCTGTTTGTTTTGATGTCAATGTCAGTCAGTGCTGAATCATATAACTTGGAAATGTACCACACAGATAAGAATAAAGCTGTTTGTTTTGATGTCAATGTCAGTCCGTGCTGAATCATACAACTTGGAGATGTACCACACAGGTAAGAATAAAGCTGTTTGTTTTGATGTCAATGTCAGTCAGTGCTGAATCATATAACTTGGAAATGCACATGTTCTGAAAGAATCCATTAAATAAGCAATAAACATTTGTTAATGTGCATATATTTGACTTTTTCCAAATGCATATCGAGTGTAACAACCATGATATATAAATAGATTAACAACTGGTCAGTGTTAACATTGTTAAATTCGTTGATATATCAAACAGTTATTTTCATAATTGTCGTCTTCTGTGCCAAATAAATTAGTACATTTAATTCAAAACCTATGTTTTATTACTTGAAGTTTACTTTTATCGTCAACTTTTTCCACAAACTAAACAATCATGTTCTCAACGGTTCTAGGATTAGCTTTACATGACCAATCTGGATTAAAAAAAATACTTCTGAAAAGATCAAAGCTTAAAGAACTACATTTTCGGCGTAATTCCAAAGTTGTGAGATTTACCTGGATATTGATTATTGATACAGAGTAAGAGAAGACAGAGATATAGTGCAATTTTGAACACCGTAAATTATCTGTAGTATTTAGTATTTTTGCAGGCAAGAGGTGGCATGATATCAGATAAGTATTCAAGCATTGGACTGACATATTTTGTAAAATGAAACAAGTTTTCGCTATTCTCGTCTGAGTGAAAGTTATCATAACCTGGTACGCGATATAGTGATTCTGTGTTTATTATTATTCTAGAAACCTCCAGATTTATTTGTTTCCTGAGCTATATGTATTCAGGTGTTCACAGTTGTCCCATACTTTGCGAGAATATTGCAAAGCAGGAAGAATATATCTTTATCTCTAGTCATTAAAACACATTATACTTGATTCTTTAGAACAAAATATCAATAAATAATTATTGACTTGACTTACTTGACTTAGTTCCCTGTCTCCTCATGGAGAATGGGGCCATGCACAAGTCCTCTCCATTTTGATATGTCTTGCGTTTGTCTGGTTGCCTCTGCCCATGTGTTGAATCCTAGCTGTTTCCTTTCTTTTTCTACCGTTCTCCTCCATGTTTCCTTCGGTCTACCTCTTTTTTTTCCTTCAGGGGTCCAGTCATGTGCTGTCCTGGCGTTCCTGTTATCTATTCTGAGGACATCTCCTATCCATTGCCATCTTCTTTTCTTTACAATGTTACTGATCTTTTCAAGTCAGTGTTGTAATCTTTTCTGGCCAATATATCTTCAGGGTGCTTCTGATACATTTGTGAAGAAAGGTGTCCAACATCGTTTCGTCACCTTTTGTCATCTTCCAGGTTTCGCTGCCATATAGTAGAACCGATAGAACGTTCGATTTGAGAAGTTTCATCTGAATTTTTCTTCCAAATTGGCTGTTGTTCCATACAGATTTAAGCTTGTTGTATGCTAGCTAATCTGGCATGACCTAGTCTTCTTCGTATGTCCTCGTTGGTTCCTCCTGTTTCGCTTACTGTTGCGCCTAGATATATGAAGTGTTTAGCATCATCTACAGCGGTACTATCTATTTCTATGGGTTGGTTGTTGTGTGTGTTCATCCTCATTGCTTTAGTTTTTGCAGCATTTATCTTCAGACCAGTTGATTTTGCATAGGTGTTCAACAGATTGCTCTTTCTCTACATCTGGTCTTTTGTACTTGATAGGAGGGTTATGTCATCCGCGTAATCTAAATCTTCTAGTTTTGATGTAAAGTTCCATCTGATGCCGGTGTTGCTGCTGTAACTATAAATAATGATTACCATTATAAAATGAAAGCTAACTATACCACTACTACACATTCAGAACAGTTCGAAAATCTGTAACATGTAATATAAATACAAAATATAATTGTTTACCATAAAGCTAGGTATATTTGTAGTTCTATTTATAAAACAAACGAGGAATATTTGCTGTTTAACCTTTAAAATTTTCAGCCATATCATGGCGTGAACAAGCTATATTTATTTTAACTAACCATAGCGAACTCTGTGTAACTAAGCAATGAAGGAAGTGAACCCGCTACCCCCACTCCTGGCTAGAAGCTCGAGATTTCTTTTCCAGAGAACAAATATAAAAACGGTGTTTTTCCGTTAGTTGGTGGAAAAGGCTGAACCATCGGACCATTTCATGATTTAGTTTTAGCTTTTGCAAGATGTGATTATATGCACAAACTTAAATTGTCAAATCATGGAAGTATTAACAAATGTACACGTGTGCAAGAATAATTAGTTTTCACTTCACTCTATGTTTTTATATTTCATTTGCGTTGAACAGAGAAAAATTATATTCTGCTCAATTTGGAGTCTTGTCAATATAATTTTCTTTTTCTAGCATTAAAACTAGCATGCATAATACTTTCTTTTGAAACAAGCGGAAAATATACGGTAAAATACTAAGATTCTCTGTTCATCTGTGATGAGATTTCCACCATAACAGTTATTCAGACTGGAACAAACATTATAATATAAATATTCTAGTTGAAAATATACATTGTTGTATATTCCTGAAGTAATAAACAGTATAGAGTATGTCTTCCTTAAAGAAGAAGTATTATGGAGTGGTTTATAATAAATTATCCATAGCAACACATATTAGGCAGAACAAATAAACGCTAAGACATTTTTACCACTGTAAAACGATTGTATTTAACGTACATGCAATGTGCAAAATGATCATCAGAGAACAATGTCTGTATATGGCTTGGACAACAATAGGGTTCAAATTGGACAATTCATTTGTTTTATAATGGCCATTTCCCATAAACAGAATGAAGATGATGCACATGTAACATACCGTAACAAAATACCGAATTGAGAATCGAACTAGTACATTTGTACATTTAATGACATTAAATTGATAGTCAAGTCGAAGATGTGGAACATATGTAGTTAATTATAATTAGGAACTTACAATTAACGATGCATGATACCGGTATTATATTGAAATTAATCATATTAATAATAAGTGCAATTGGCATTTTGCTGCACATGAAATTGAATACCTTGTCATTTTCTAATTTTAATAGTTTTAGAAACGCCGGAAGATGCCTGAATATCAAAGATTGAAATATTATTTGCAAATACAAAATCATTAGATGCAACTTTCCTGAAGTTTGAAATGTCGTCTTGAAATATTATATAGTTCTGAAGGATACGATCAAATGTCAGAAAGGAAGCGTAGGAGAAAATATTAAGCATTCACCCCTAATTTACAGTATTAATTAATTTTTCTTCCAACTAGCAATCTGTCTTCGTTACATAAGTGAAAAGTATTAGGTTTACTGAACTTCTTCACCGAATTTGGTCTTGTATTTCCTTAGTCCCTGAAATAAATATTTACGTCCTTGAAATATCGTCAAGTGGACCACGAACGTCCTATTTATCCTTGGAGGGCGTTCATATTTTCGTATTTATTATATCTATGAAGAAGGATGAAAGGTTTCAAGATACTAAAGCTATAATCAGAAGCCGTAAATCGAAGAAGAGGCTATGCAATGGCGAAACGAAAGAGAACAAAAAGACAAACAATGATCTACAAAACAACACACAGAAAACTAAAGATTGAGAAACTTTAACCCCACTAAAAATTGGGGGCGTACATTCGAAATATTTACTGGACTCGTATGCAGGAAATAGGTGAAACTTAAATTCAACAATGACATATCCTTTTGTTTGAGTAGCTTTGAGTTTTATTCATGAGCGTGTGTGGATTTATCATTGACTTTTCGTACATTAATTGTCATTGGATAATCCAATTTTCATTGTTTTCGTGTGGACCAGAAATCTAAGTTTGCTGACACTACAATATATTGTTTAATTATGGAAATATGAATAAAAAAATGTTTCTCAAAAACATCAAATTTGCTTTATCCCAACCGGAACAGGAATAACCAGGTGGGCAATACAGTCTGAGAAAGAGCCACACACTCGGGTGATATACATACAGAACACAATTATCAATAAACCACACATAACAACAGGAAATGACATTGTTTAGGAAGTATTGTCATTATCATATCAATTCTCCAGATGAAGATCTAATACTCAGGAGACTGTCCTCAAATATTTATGAATTTGTGAATTAATTAAAATACTAATGGCGTAGGTCTGAATATTTTATTTTCATTCATTTGAAAGCGAAAATTAATTTGAAGCAATAACCCGAACCCTCATTCCACCGCCTTCCAGCATAAAACATGAGAATGACATCTTGGTGAAGAATTTCACAATTGTATAATTTATATATTAATTGTTTACAAATTAGAAACTGAGCAATGATATGTTCAACAAATAGTTATTAAAGTAGATAATCTTTTTGTTGGTATTTAACCAGGAAGCTACTAAACCAAGGGTTTCTCTTGGTTAAGTTGAAGTCATCACTTTAAAAATTTTACGGTCACCACCATGACTTAGTTGACCGTTATGGAATATCTGTGTCACAAATGACCACGGATATGTTCCACTTATCGTAAACATTTTCCGTTCCTTTCCTCATTCATGAATTATCACCGAGTTTGTAACTATATTAACACGACAGGTGCCACTAATGGAGCAGGAACTACTTACCCTTCCGGAGCATCTGAATTCATCTCCGTTTTTAGTGGGCTTCGTGTTACTCGATCTTTAGTTTAATGTGTATATTTTGTAGATCGTTCTGTGTCCTTTTGTACTTTTTCTTTTGGCCATTGAGTTGTCTGGTCTTCTCCGATATACGGATTCTGATTACCCCTTTGGTATCTTTTGGCTATTAAGTTGTCTAGTCTTCTCCGATATATGGATTCTGATTACCCCTTTGGTATCTTTTGGCCATTGAGTTGTCTAGTCTTCTCCGATATACGGATTCTGATTACCCCTTTGGTATCTTTTGGCCATTGAGTTTTCTAGTCTTCTCCGATATACGGATTTTGATTACCCCTTTGGTATCTTTTGGGCATTGTGTTGTCTGGTCTTCTCCGATATACGGATTCTGATTACCCCTTTGGTATCTTCAAACTCTTCTTACAATGATGTTCCTATATTTCTATATATTTTTTTTTATCATTGATGAAAGTTTGATTAACATGACATTTTACAAAGTTGATATTAGTTGTGAAATGGTGAATTGATTCGATCTTTAATTTGCATTAAATATTGTGTTTGTAGTTTGGTGTTAATGTTACATGAAATATATTTGTTTACATATTTAAGTTAGAAAATGTGAGAATATCGATGTATTCGTTAATGAAATCCTAACGGTTTCGAAGCACAAATCCTCCTTCGCTGAAGATAGACACACATCGATAGATTGTACAAGAAAAGTTTAAGATACCAAAAGGGTAATCAGAAACCATCAATGGTAGATGGTCAAGACAATGTAATCAGAAACCATCAATGGTAGATGGTCAAGACAATGTAACTGTCAAAAGAACAAGGACAAAAGAAAAACTAATGATCTACAAAACACTACACAGAAAACTAAACATTGGACAACATGAACTCAACGAAAGACTGGCGGTGAACTCAGGTGCTCACTTTGTCAGTTTGCTTCAACAGAGCAGGATGTCATACCGGCCACTGACCATTTGGTAGATGGTTGAAATTGTGTGACAAAACGAGTCAACATGTGTCTTTATCAAACTTGTGACTTAGCGGGAATACCAAAACAATTTTTGTAAATAAAAGATAAAACTGTTTTCGTCTTTTCAGATCTCAGTCTTGTCGGACAGTTTCGAATGAATGCTAGTAGCTTGCATTGTCAATGATCATTATGATCCTGGTATATTTAACGCTTGCATGATTCTCAAATTTTTGTACACATTGTCATTCTAGAGAAGTAAGTACTATCTGTAGGTACAGCATGGGTGTCAACTGAAAATAAAATGTAACACTATCAACTTCTTTTCAATATGAAATCATTAATTTTTTGTAATATGTGCATTCGATGATTATATTACAATGCCCATTTGATTTTTATTTCAATTTAACTCTACTTTTATTATATATTAAACTATATCTATTATTGTCCGAACAAATGTTTTATCGTAAATTTAGCAATAAACCATAAAATAATCGTTAAATGTCAGATAACGCCTAGCACACAATATTATAACATAAGTATTATTATAGCCTTAAATGATGTTTGTCACCCCTCTGTCCTTGATATAAGTGCAACTTCATCCTATTTACTTCCCTCCGATAATCTTAATTGTAAAATAAACAGAGTGCATCACGCGTTTCTGTAATTTTACCTTTACATTTGTATCTATATACTGTCAACAATCGTTTCCGCTTATCAATAGCATGTTATTCCATTGAGCTGGGTAAGCTCAATCGGTACATGATGGGTGTAACTATTTATTTGGCTTTCAAATATTTTGATTTCGAGTGTACCTGATGAAGGTTTTACCAGAAATGCGTCGCTCGCCCTAAATTTGATATCTACGTTTATTTAGTATACCAGGTGAAGATAAATACGTACATGATATGTCGTCGTACATGATCCATACAATACACATATTTCTGAGACAACTATATCGTGCTCGGTCTACTGAACCTCTAAACGTTACATGTCTTCATCGACATCATATGTCAACTATATGTAGGGCCTTCTGACTAACTAAATTCCACAAGCAACCTTTCAAATTTCGTTTTGTATTAACCTTGAGCAAATAATCTGCCAAATAGATTTATGTTCTGCTGAAAAAGAACCGTTACTAAAAAAAATCTACATGATCATTTTTAGAGTGGTGCTTGTCGATCATTTCTCAACTATTCTTTCTCAAGTACAAATATATTTCATGTTCAGAGACAAGGCATGTATATTATGTGCAACATCGATCGACAAAACACAAATGTTAAAAAATATGTCTTACATTAATTAATAACAAGTATACCGTTGTTTTTCTTTTTGTTCTATTCTTTCTAGGTCATTATATTGTATGTCCTTCGAATTCAGGCTTCTTCTTAACCCGATGGTACCTTAAAACTGTCAGATTAGTACGAAGCATGAATATAACAATTGATATGCAAGCAGTTCCAAACAACATTTTAAGGTGCCTTCTTCGTGGGTCTACACTGTAGCGTGGCAACCAGGAATTGTATACAGTCACTATGACAACGTAAATCGAATGTAGTGCGCACGATGCGCTTCTGGAATAACCATCATCAAGTACGCACAACCAATAGATGGGAAAGACAAATAATTTAAAAGGCGTTGGGAACAATTTACCAAAGGTCATAAACAGCATATTTAAATTCGGATAAGGTCACCTATGCTCGAGGGAGGAGAACTTTAGTTTTTATTAATAATTACATTATTTAGAAACTGTAAATTTCAAAAACAAATATATTTGATAAACCATGTCAGTACCGAAACACTGACTACTGGGTGGATGATACCTTCCGGAACTAATACATGTAGTCCCATCAGCAGTGATACCAATAAAAACAAAGACATAGAAAATAATGCAGTCAATGAAATTTGGCTTCTCAAATAGAACGATTGCATGATGAAAGCACATATTTTTATTTTGAATACATATAGATTCTCCTTCAGTTGCCCGTGGGTTACGATATTTCTCCACTCAAGAGAGTTAAATTTAAAATTTTAACCACAAACCGTTAGGCGAGTGGTTAAAATTTTTATTTAACTTTCGCGAGTGGCGAAATATTGTAACCCACATGGGCAACTGAAGGAGAATTTGTTTCTCCCATTATTTAACACGAAGTTTATTTCAAAATTTGAAAGTAATGCCTTTGAAAATAATGCGGGGAAAGGCACGAGACATTTTAACCCTCTAGAGGATTACAGATTTTTCCACCACTGGTTCAGCGGGGATAAAACGCCGTAATAATGGGAGAAATACATGTAACATGTTGTGTAAGTTATATCAAAGCGAGAACCAATAACAATTAGATGAGATGATTGACCATGACAGTTTCGTATGATACCAACACGCTAAATTGTATTTTTAGAATATTAGCCCTCTGTAATGCCAACAACAGTTAGAATATTAGCCCTCTGCAATGCCAACAACAGTCCGAGAGCAAACATCTCACTCCACTAGGACATATTATGCTGATTCAGAGCCAGCCAGTCTTTGCTCTTACTCCTTAATGCTGCGTGGATAGTAGAGACGAAGCAAATATCAATTTTATAACCTTTGATTTAACCAGACTGGGGTTTGAACCCAGGGTCTCTCACACTCTAGACTAGCAGGCTAACCATTTAACCAATATATTATGGTTACATATTAAAAAAAAAAACTCGATCAATCAATCATTGTATTATATTGATCACGGATGACTTTAATGCACACATTTAACCATTATGAGATTCGAATTAAAAGGGTTTTTTTTGCCATTAAAACTATATGGCTGACAGTGTTTCAACATTTATTATACAACAACAAAAACTAGTGTCAGTCTATTGTTAAATGATGTATATCTTATCATTTTAAATAGCAGATTAAAAAGAAAAAAAATGTCATTTTTTTTGTAATCGTAATTGTGTGTATATTCACGATTAATGTATAAATTCTTTTTTTTTATTGAAATGAAATATAGAAAATAGGATTGTCTTCAATGAAGAGTTTGAAGATATTAAAATGGTAATNCGCGGCAACGGCCGTTCAGTACAGCTGGTGCACTTCGTGGTAATTTACCGTTTGGAGGCCATATTAGCACACGCACTGTAATCAGACGCCTCCACCATCAGGGAATGCGAGCGCGACGACCCATAAAACGTCCACAGTTGACATTACGTCATCGCCATGCTCGATTTGACTGGTCACATGATCATTTGGGGTGGACTATTCGCACATGGAGACAGATCCACTGGTCTGATGAAAGTCGTTTTTTGTTACGCCCTACCGACGGTCGTGCAAGGGTTTGGCGCCAACGAAACACTTCATTTCAGGACAACCACATTTTGGGCACAACTGCTTTTGGGGGTGGGGGTGTAACTGTCTGGGGTTGTTTTTCCTTTGACTGTAAGTTGACTTGTACGTTCTTGATGATAATCTGACAGGCCAAAAATACCGTGACAATATGCTCGCTCCACGCGTAGTCCTCCATTTCGACAATCATGCGTTGGCTGACATGCCTATGTTCATGGACGACAACGCTAGCCACATAGAGCCCGAATTGCACAACATTTTTTTTACAGCAAGAGGCTGTTCAGACAATGCCATGGCCTGTGATGTCGCCAGACATGAACCCTATAGAGCATGTATGGGACTTTATTGGCCGAAAAATTAACCAAAGCAATCCAAAATGTCAAAATATTGACGAATTAAGAACTGCTATCTTACAGGAGTGGCAACAGTTCCCACAAGAACGGCTTAGGCGTCTTGTGCGAAGCATGACGAGGCGTGTTACAGAACTTCACAATAAACGCGGTGGATATACTCGTTATTGATTTTTATGCCTTACACATACGCACACTAGATGCATTTAAAAGTTCTTAAAATCTGAAGACTCTGCATTTTAATGCAATGTTAAAAACTTCCATCAAAGACAAACTGGTTTTACGTTTTTCCAGCGCCTGTTTTGAACCCCATTTTTGCCACGTCATAGTCACGTCTTTCAGGATGATAAATACTTCGTAGATTTGTAATTTTAGAGCCCTTGGTAGAGTCTTTTAAGAAGTGTAAGAAAAATGGTGATATCTATTTTATTGTTTTAACAGTATTGATGTAAAAAATATATCGATAAAAATATAGGGTGGTGCTTAACTTTTGTCGGAGTGTATATATAGCAGTCATAGAATAAAGTTAAAGTTTTCAATCATTTGTGTGAACGTTTGTCCATTATCACGAGATTACAGTCATTAAAGGCAGGGACAATATTGCAAATACAGGAAAGAGAACCAACAGTGGATGTATTTTGGTCAGATGGCAAGGAAGCTCAGACTGCACACGTTGTTAATCTATTAGTATACAGAACATCGCCAACAGTACACACACGTGTCAACAGAACGCATTACACTATGACGTATATTTTGTTCAGGTATATATTCATTAACATACAGGGGCCATCGTGATCGTGATCGTATGGTAGTTGGATTTACAACTATCTATGCAATCAATACCCATCACTTCTAAGGTTGTGAGTTCGAATCCCGCGCAGGCGATACAACATTATGGGATAAAGTTTGTGAGTGACTTGCGGCAGGTCGGTGGTTTTCTCGGGCACTCCGGTTTCCCTCGCCAATAAAATAACCTCCACGATATAATTGAAATATTGTTGAAAGTGGCGCTAAACACCATAAACCAACCATTTACATACAGGAAAAGAGATAACCTTCTCATGTTATTGAATTATGTCGGCCGAGCCCTCCCCCTCCCTTTTATAATTCACATGAGGTGGATTGGATAACCAACTGTTATATTTCTAAATTCCGGTTGATGAAGTCACGGGTAAAATAAGTTAAATCCGGAATCGTTGGGCCGTTTCGGGCAGTTCCGATGTTCATTTTTTTTCTCTTCCTTTTGTGCGGGAAAGTATCAAACATTGTAAATTTGGTAAAACTTGTCATCCAAAATTAATACAGTTATTCCCCAAGATTTGTGTTTATTTGTTCTACCGGAGCTACATTAGATGGTGGAGAACTTAAAATTTTGTTGTTGATTGAGCGACGTGATAGATTGGCCGCTATAATTAACATGTGATGATGGCTATGGATGTCAATATCGGAGTTGCCAAAGAAAGCACAAGAACTGCTTATTTCTAGACCACCCCCACTAATTGATTGAGTTGCTTATAGTATCACTACATGCAATATGATAACACTTGATTGTTGTTTTGAATGAAACTTGTTGATCTTTGCTCATTTCATGTTGTTTGCTTAAGCCAATGCAAGTCAATTTTATTTCTGCTAAATGTGTTGGTAATGATTGCATTGCCAACCATACTTCCGAGAGTGCTTCAATTTCGTTTTGATTTTTAATGTGTTGGTAATGATTACATTGTAAACCATATTTCTGTAAGTGTTTCAATTGTGTTTCGATTTTCATATGTTGGTAATGATTGCATTGCCAATCATACCGTCTTGAAACGTTATGTATTTCATCAGGATTAAAATTTAATATGAGACAGGTACAACCTGTTTGAAGGACGATGTTTAGAGGGAGGAATGAGAAGGGAATGTATTAATTTTTTTCAAGTAATTTTTAAAGATTAAAAAAAAAAATTATTTGGCTGGATTGTACCACCACCAATAGTGACATTTACCTGTGATTGCATGGTGCTCCGAGTCAACGGAGGAATTTACTTACAACAACAACAACAACAAAATGGCTGTTCCGTTCATTTAACCTACGCGCTCTTCCGCCGAGAATCTCGTAGATAGAGATGTCTTTTATTAGAATTTTATTTCAAGTTTGTTTTGATTTTGCATAGAGTAAATAATTAAAGAATTGGGAATTTTTCATTGAAATATATTTCTTTTGCGTTTCTAAATATCAATTGATCTATTTTTTAAAACTTCCGGTGAACTGATTTTGTTCTATTAGTACTCCTATGAAAAATCCTATAGTTAAAATTTGTTGTTGATTGAGCGACGTGATAGATTGGCCGCTATAATTAACATGTGATGCTATACATGCAAAAATGTTCATTTATTTATTCAGCAATAGTGTGTTTCGTTCTTCTTATTTGGATTGAAACGACCATATATTCTTATTTTGACCACATTGCCTAAAATCGGTTTTCATGTGGATGTGAATCAGTTTGTTTTGGTAATGATTGCATTGCCAAACAATTCGTTATCATGGCATAGACCTATTACTTGTGTATTGAATGCCAACTGGAACTGGATATGTTTTGGTAATGACTGCATTGCCAAACATCATTTCTTAGCTTAGTATTGGAAGTGACATTACCACCTGTTAATTTTCTCATTCCTTGACACAACTTTTTTTGTAAATATTCATGTTTTTGTTTTATATGTGATTTTGATCCTCTTCCGTCCTGCACCACATCTCCAATTTTGCTATGCCATCCTTATAGGCTTGTTTGACAGTATTTGATATGGTAATGTAACAGTGGTGAATGTGTGTGATCATGCCGAAATGAAAACCCGTGAGCTTTCTCATGTCATTATCCTTCATGTGTGATTGGGTGAGTGAATGTGAACGGATCTGTGAATGTAAACGATAAATAACAGGGTAATAAGATTTCAAATGTAAGAGTTTCGGGTCTCTGTTGGCTGTATCATGGAAACAATTTACACTTATAAATATGAATCACTAAACTTTCAGGTCGATGCTTCCGATAATTTAGTTCATATCATTATATTTGTCACAAGATGGAGTACAAGGTTGCATCATTGGACTGAGGATTCTACTATACTGATAACTGTTGTATTATATGTTCGGTCTCAAATTTTGTCACATTATTATTATTTTTTTCAATTGTAATGTTTGAATATGTTGCATTTGTAGTTTCTTAATAAATTTTTTTCCCGTGCCTTCGCCAACCACTCCGAAATTGTCCCCAATTTCTTTCTTTGCCAGGGGGATGTTATATTCCTAAGTTCTGGTTGATGAAGTCATGGGTAAAATAATATAATTGTCCGGAATCGCTGGGGCGTTCCGGACAGTTCCGATGTTCATTTTTCTCTCTCTTCCTTTGGTGCGGGAAAGGATCAGACATTGTAACTTTAGTAAAACTTGTCATCCAAAACTAATACTGTTATTCCCCAAGATTTGTGTTTATTTGTTCTACCGGAGCTACATTAGACAACACTTACAAGTATAATCTGACACAGTTTTGGAATTTTCTGAATATAAGCTTCGTGTTCTACCATTAATTCAGTGTCACGTGCATACAAAATACAATATAACTTAAAAACAACATTTATTGTTTAAAAAAAATAGTTTCTGGAGTAACGTTCATCAGGTACCGTTGAAAAATTCGAAATGAAAGCCAAAGAATTTACAAGTGTTTATTTTATGGTTTTATCCCCAAACATCTCCCCGCAGACAAAAGACGTAACTATTTATTGTGTTGACATTTTAAAAGTATATTAGTAATAAGTAGTGCAATGAACTTTTCTGAATATCAGTAAACTAATCTTTATGAACCTCTTGTGTTTTTATTATTTATCTAAATGTATAAAAAAAAATTGATAATTCCTAATTTGAAATGTACGTTGTTTTGAGGTTAGTTTAGTCAAGAAATAATAAAAGAAAACCATTCATAATGTTCATCATTATTACGTATTATTTTATTTGATACCAGGAATGTAAATGAAAAGTTAATGGTCGCAACAACTACACATTCTTTTATTTGATATGTCAATGGGCGGAATATAAAGAAAGTTAATGATCACAGCAACTAAATATTCTTTTATTTGACATGTCAATGGGCGGAATATGAAGAAAGTTAATGGTCGCAGCAACTAAATATTCTTTTATTTGACATGTCAATGGGCGGAATATAAAGAAAGTTAATGATCGCAGCAACTAAATATTCTTTTATTTGACATGTCAATGGGCGGAATATAAAGAAAGTTAATGATCGCAGCAATAGTTAAACAGGATCACGAGAGATAACTAGGTTAGCGTAACAATAGAAAACTTTAAAGAAACCAAAGGAGTAATCAGAAGCAGTAAAGCCAATTCCCAACAGAAAAAAGAAGACAAACAATGATCTACAAAACACTAAACAGAAAACAATGATCTACAAAACACTACACAGAAAACTAAACATTGAACAACACGAATGCCAAAAAAAATCGGGGTGAACTTGGATGGTTCGTAAGTGTAAGTAATTCTTACTCCACTAGAGCCAC